>JASANA010011671.1:0-26862 GCA_030248095.1 Ptycholaimellus sp. GST1_10
CAACGTCTGCTGTTCCTTTTTCATGATTTGCTTTGCCAACCAGTCACTCTAAAGCCTGATTGATCTGTGCTGTGCTGTAAAGATGCGGGTTTGCACAAAGCAATGGGTTAAGCAATGGACTATTGTAGCCAGCGCAACGCATAGTGGATGTAGCAAGGTAGGGAAATTGAAGATGAACAACCGTATTAGTGAGGCAAAATAAGGATGGTTCACAGATTGAATGATCCGCCAAAAAAAGTGCTCTGGCCTCCGCTTCCTTTCAGACGTCGCGCGGCGGTGGCGGCGGCGCCGGCGGCATCAGCAGACTACCCAGATCCTCTTCTCCATACCACACATCACCCATTTCCTGGCGGGCAGGTACAAAAATATGGACGCACCACCGCTGAGCTGAAGAAGCGGATATTTCGCCCGGTGGTGGGGCGGCGGGGGCACTGGCGCAGGCATGGCAGCCGCAGCCCCGTCCTCTCCGCCCGGCATTGTTGGAGGCACCGGCGGCATCATGCCCCACGGCATCGGCGGCATACCCGGCATCCCCGGCATCCCCGGCGGCATCCCCGGCGGCATCGGCGGCATCGGCATCCCTGCAGATTTGGGGTTGGTAAGGTTTATGTAGGTAGGGGAGGTGAGTGAAAGGACCGGGAGGCACGGGGGAGGCCAGCCCCAGCCGGGTGGGGGTGGAGGTCCTGCCCATGGGCCCAGCCCCGCCCCGCGTCCATGGGAACATGAGGCTGGGCGGCTCCGGCCGCGGACCTGCCAGGTTGATGCGCACCACCGCCGGCTCACTCTCGTCCTGCAGACCAGAGGAGACGAGGTAGAAAATAGAAGAGATGAGGTGCGAGGTGGAAGACGAACGCCTTTGATCTGCGAGTTCCTCCTTGATGGAATCCACGGCCTCGGCGCTGCCCTTGAAGTTCGGCTTCCCGCACCTCGGCGGCGGGGCCCCAGACGGCCGGTCGTCCGGGGCCGCCCATCCCTCGGGAGCCACCGCGCCCACGAAAGCCCAAACCCTCCTCCTGCACCCCCCTCTTCTCCTCCTAGCCTCAGAAGTAGGGAAGAGAAAGAAAACGAGAACCCAGGCCGACCGCCTTTGCCCAGCTCTGCCATAAGAGCCGTGAACCCTCCCATCCAACGCAGGATGGTTCTCTCCTGGCTCTGACTGGAAGAAGAGGTGGAGAGTAGTTGGGAGGTAAGGGCAGGAAGAGTAGAGGGGGTGACTCTGCAATCCGGGCAATGTGAGCCGGTGCCGCCGCATGCAGCGCATGCAGATGGTGGCGGCGGTGATGTTGTCGGCCTCCTCTCACTCCCAGCTCTTGTGGTCGGCGGAGCCGCAGTTGGAGCAGCGGTTGCCGGAGAGGAGATCCTCCGGCCGCAATGTTCCGTTCAGCAGCGCCAGCTCCCGCAGCTGCAGCTGCCGCAGCTCGTTCTGCCCGTCCAGCAATACGTAACTGAACGCGTTACATACAACATGGCGCCAGATTGCTATTTTGTCGATGAGACGCGAAACATTGTAGTCTACCAGACGGGGGCAAGCGGTGACCACCGTCGGCGTGGAAGAGACGGAAGTGGAGGGAGAGGCGGATGACGAGGGAGCGGCAGTAGGACGGACCAGATCCTGGGAGTCGGAAGAGGGTGTTGCTGACGCCGGAAATCCAGCAGCGCCCCGACTCTCTGCCACAACTTCACGCACCATCGATTCCAGGTCGAAGGACTGAAAACGGAAGTGAACAGGGAAACCCAAAGGAAGGAGAGGAGGAGGAACTGGATGGTGATGCTCATGCACAAGCAGCATCGTGGTAGCCACAGAGCTGTCTGGAACCGGATGGGGACTCCAGATCTCCTCCAGGACTTGCATCACCATGAGTTCCAGTTGATCCATCTCCTCCCCTGCAGCACAGCTCACACCGAAGACCAAGGTAACCTACGTTCCAAAACAATCCTAGAAGGGAGGAAGGGAACACAGGCAAACACATAGCATAAAAAACCAACCCAGCAAGATATTGCCTCATGCTGAGAACCAGAAACGAACCTGAGGAAACAGGGGGCACACACAAGGCCATGGCCAAGGGCAAGGAAGGGAATGACAACAGGTATTGTAGCCAGAAGAATGTAGGACACAAAAACCAGCCTACACTCGCCTGGCGTACAAGACCTAAGTCACCCCGATAGCCACGGCCAAGAAGGGGAAGAATCCTCAAAGAATGGCAAATCACACAACCCACGGCTTGATTCTGTCTGCCCCATGTTCACTGTAGGTTGCAAGTGTGTGTCATGTGCACCAATTAAGAGACCCAACAATCCTCGGCAGCCAACGGCAAGAAGAAGACAATCAAAAGCAGACAGCAATAAACTTCCCCTCTGAAGGAAACATCAATGACAACAAAAATGAAGGCCCAAAAAGGTGTCGCTAGTAGGAGCTAGGAAAAAGTGTCACTAGGTAAGCAAGACTGAGACTCCTAATGAAGATGATGGAGAGCATTGCAGAGGGGATAAAAAAGGGAGTGGGAAGGTGAGTGGCAAGAGGAGCATGAAGAGGAGAGGGAGCCCAAAACCAGAGCAGAGTGGCAAGAGGGCAGGAAGATGGAAGGGAACTCAGAGGGGATGGGCCGAGTCGTAAATCACCACCACATCGTCATCCACCTCGCCAGCCACTGCAACCACCATCTTCCATACCCCCTCGACAACCGATGCAGAAAAAGGGCACTAGGGTCCCAAGCAGAGCCCACAGAAGAGCTAGGAGAAGGCATGGGAGTGAGGCCACCTGGGGGAGTGCCAGTGTTGGAGGAGTCGTCTGAGGAGTCGACCAGGGTGCCTGCCACAGAAGCCATATCCCACCACCGACGACCGGGCACGCCCTGCCAAGCCCACAACAACATAGCCCTGCCACAAAAAAGGAAGACCAGGGACAACTTGGATGGCCAGCACCTGCTCCAGCAGGCTCGAGGCAGTGTGGAGGCAAACAACAACGTCGCTCAGGGCCGGAACAGCCTCCACAATCTCTCGAGCAAACATAGCGGCGGCCATCTTCTACACTCCTCCTCAAGCACTCAGAAAAACTAGCAGAATGCACCGAATGAGGCAACCTCACCCCACACCCCATCCCCAAACCATGGATGCGAGGCCACGCCCCTTCCCAACCACAGCTGACATTCCAGCACAGAGGCAGGCCAGCCGAAGAGAAGACGGGGGAAGTGGAGATCCAGTGGGGAGGGGAGGGCACACGCAATCATCAGCGCCCTCTCCCTCCCCATCGGAAGCCCACCCCCCCCCCCTGCAGTGCCGAACGCTGGGGCATGGACAGGAAGAGGGAGGAGCCTTGTAGGGACGCATCTCAGTCAACCTTCCACAAGCATGAAACTTACCAGACAACCAGGCCATGCCGAAAAGGGGGGGCAGAAGGGGAGAGTTGGCAGGAAGGGAGGGCGCAATAGCACACCGACGGGTGCCCCTGCCCTCTTACCAAACCCCCCCCCCCCCACCTGGTTAGGCCCCGAAACCAGACACTGCTCTCAGACAACACAATCACACTGGTTAGGTAAAGCTGCAACACACTCAAACCGCCAACCAGATGCAGACACACATGCAGTGGCACCTCAGATGCTACAGAAGGGGCCAGGAGTAAGGCTAAGGGCACGGCAGCAAAATTCACAACATAAAAAGCCTTTATTGGACACAAAGCCGGGCCAAAAGGGACAAACTGGGCAAAGGGGGCTAGAGGAGGGAGAGGATCGGCTAACGGCCCCACAGGTAGGCCTCCACGGCCTCCAACTCCATGCGCACCCACGACTTCTTGTTGCCCTCCTCCCCCATCAGCACCTTACAGTTGCTGCCCGGCACCGCCTACAACCCCTAAGGCTGCCCCCTCAGACAAAGCCCAAAAGCCTCCCCTGCACCCCAAATGGCAGGAAAACCTAAGGGGGAGAAGTGGGGGAATGCCAAGAATGAAGAAACTGGGAGGCAAACCAGGAAGATGTAGTCCAGAGCGACGTCCAGGTGCCACTCCCACATGTGCATCACCAAGCCGGCGGCCACCATTTGAGGCCAACAGGTGACCTTGTGGCTCACCAAGAAAACGTTGCCCCCTCCTGCAAGGAACCCCACTTGCAACTCACCAACAGAGCCAGAAATGGAGGAAAAGGAACACTTACATTCAGAGCGTCGCGAACAAAGGGGGACACCTCCTTCAGAAGCGGGAGGAGGCTGAAGCACTTGTCCCTGGGGACTCGCTTGAACATGGTCTGTACCACCAATTACAGGGCTAGGAACAAGACTAAGGAGAAAAGCAAACTGGGCCGGTGAAGAGGCTGCGCAGATGATGCAGTGAGCGCCCCAGGTCCCAGAGGACGACGATGGCGTGTGTGATGTTTAAGGTGGAGATGATGTCCGGCCACCGCAAGACCCAGGCTGGCCCCAAAACCAGCCACCCTCCCAGCAGAGCACTGCCGCCCAACTTCTCAATGGCCAGGTGAGCCTTGGACACCTGCATGCTGCTCTTCTATGCTCACAATTCGCTCTCTCCAATCCAACCCTAGACCTCAAATGGCCTACTGCCCCAAACTGACGCGAAAATACTAAAAGGGGGAGGATGATAGAAAGGGCCAGGCTTGACAAATGGAAAGGACTGAAGCCCTGCCTGTGGACTGTGATAGGCCAGCTTAGGCACACCCCCTCACCAGCATAGTGAAGGGGGCAGGGGGGAGATAGAGGGGCGCTGAGCTGGCTGAGCCAGGCCAACCAGATGTCTAGAGCCGGCATACCAAGGGACAGCCCCTTTTGAGCCAACTGACACCCCTCCGCCTACACCCCCAGGCCAAACGTAGTCAGCCATGAAAGGAGAGACGAGAAAACAGGTCGGGAAACTAGGAATCCTGCCTTGTGGCCATCAGCGTATGCTAATCACCCGCCTTGCTATGCGTCAGAGTCAGAAAAGAAGGGGGCATTGTCAAGTCGACATGAGGAGAACAAGGAGCACAAAAATCAACTGAAACAAAATAGCCCAAGAATGAAATCCAACAGTCATGCCAAAAGAGGAGAGTCAAGGAGATGACGAGGAATGAATTTAGGAGCATGAGTACGAGTGGGAGTGGGGAGGAAGAAAGCAACGGAGTTAGGGATGAGTGTCCAGTGGTGCATCCTTGGGAACACCTCCGATTGCCCAACCTCCACTCCCAGGTTCACTGCTAATAACTTCCCCTCCTCCCCTCTATTCCCGGCAGCCCCACGAAGGGAGCAGGAGAAATGAGGAGAACCAGGGGAAGGACTTGGGACAAAAGAGGCTGAAAGGCGAGGGGCGGTGGCCGGAGCAGCACCAAGCATTCCCCACCACGCTTGCACAAGCCACCACCAACACTGGATGCAAACCGTCACCAGGTACCTGATCCACATCATCTATAACCAGACACACCTCCAAAGAGACACCATAGGGGGATCGCTAATAGGGTCCCAGGGGAAGACAGTAAATAGACTTCCCCGCCTCACACTCCCCCTCCCAATGCACGGAGGGGGCGGGAAGGAAAGAGTGTGCGCGGAGGGTGGCAAAGGAGGGAAAGGGGGAATGGGAGACAGTAGCCTCTTTACCCCACCCTCACTGCCCGCTTGCACAGAAAA
Organism: Ptycholaimellus sp. GST1_10; assembly: GCA_030248095.1. NCBI lineage: Eukaryota > Metazoa > Nematoda > Chromadorea > Chromadorida > Chromadoridae > Ptycholaimellus > Ptycholaimellus sp. GST1_10. Next base: position 5,605 of record JASANA010011671.1, read on the forward strand.
CTAGCCTTAACCACAACCCACAGCCTAGGAATCAAAGCAGGGACAGCTGCTGCACTGTCGCTGCACAACCTTGAAGAGGCCAAGAAGGCCTGACAATAATAGGGAAGGGGGGAGGCGCCATAGAACAGGAAAGGGGATAACGGGATGGCAGGAGCAAAAAACCCCACCCCAACCATCACCTATTCCACAAACGCCATCCCAATGACAGATGGCTCACCACAGGCCACATCCACCCATGCCAAGCCAGGCAGAAAAACAGCCGCAAAAAGAGCACTGCAAAAAGGAAAAGGCCACTTACCACCCCAGGCAACAGGTGACGAAGAACAGAGAGTGAGACACCCCTTTTTCTACCGACAAGCATAGATTTGCCAACCATGGGCAAGGCAAAACCTGCGATTGTTGGAAAAACTAGGGATGTCCAGGAACATAACCAACAGAACAACAATGGGCTGTCAAATGAGGAAATCACCCTTTCCCCCGTGGAGGACTAGTTATCTACCTCAACACCAGATAACAAAGTCCCAGTGGAGGAGAGGGTCATCCCCAAAAACGCAGGAATTGAACAGAAAAGACTTACCCGCCAGCTAGGCGTGCTCCCCAGCAGCAAGAGACATGGGTGCACCTAAGACCAGATGCACACCACGCTTCTTGCCAAAGAGAAAGGTGGATGACAGATCCCCAGCTAGCTTCCTCTGCGGGTATTTGTTAGCGCAAGTGGAGGGCTAACAAGACACCAGCTAGAGGTAGGCGGCCGGGGGAAGGGCTGAGAGTGACGGAAAGTGGTAGGGCAGGAAATTCCCGCCACAGTGACTCAACAGCCGAAAGATAGGGACAGAGACAAAGACTGCCTATCCTTTGGGCCCTTGAGGCAGCATGTGGGAACAGTGAAGGGGGAAGGGCAGAGTCAATGTGAGGCTGGATGACCGCCTCTTATACACCAACCAGGTAAACAAGTGATGCCCTCCCCCAGTGGGGAAGGCAACAAACCTAGTTGAATCGCCACCTCCAGCCCCCTCACCCCTCAATCCACTGCCCAACCCTCCCTCAGACAGCCTGGGAGACAAAACATCCAGCTAACGAATCCACAACTAGGATCGAACAAGGCAACCTCTCACAGCAATAGGAAGGGTGTGGAGGAAGTGAAAAATCGAGCCTGCGTCTACAGTGCATACTGAACCAATCCTCAACCTGATGCCCACACATCTGGGCCGAGATAAGCAGGCCTCGCCTTCACACAACCCACCCTTCTCTCCAGGCCACTATGCTGGCTGGGCATCAAATACCTCACCACCGCCAATTCAAAAAATTTATCAGAAACAGCAATGGAAAGTTCAGACAAAGACCAAACATCACCACCAGAGAGGAGAGCCAGGGGTAGAAGCAGGGCCACGGCGATAATAGGCCAGCATGGGGTTCACCTCCTCCAAGCTATCACTCAATCCCACACTGCCTTGGCTGCCGGAAATCACACCGGATGGACCCGCCACGTCAGCCACGCTCACCGGGAGAGGAACCGCAACCGCATCGGAATGGACACCTCAATAGGAAGACGTAACAAGAGGAACAGGAAATTCCAGTGGAAGGACAAGGGGCGAAAGTGGAAGGAGTAGGAGCCGCGTGGCTGGGATCGGAGGGCAGGAGAAGGGCAGCGACGGAGTGAGGGCCAGAATACTTGACAATGGCCGGCGTAGGGTCTGCCGGACCTGAACACTCTGCGCTCTCCCCAGCAGTCGAATCACCCTCCCCTTCCCACCCACTTCCTTCGTCCCCGTACTCCCAGACGTCCTCCTCCTCGGCAGGACTCACCTCCGGCTCGCCCCCTCCCTCCATCCCTAACAACAACTACACCTGTGAGACCAGACGACCGGAAGTGAAGGAACGAACAGTTGCCCAGGTGGATCAGCTGCTTGGCCTTCTTCACTGGCGACAGTCTGAACAACCCCATGAACTTGGCCCTGGCCTGTTTGATGATGCTGGCCAGCCCTTCCTGGGAGGAACGGTTGGATGAATGGAGCATCGGAGTTGGAGGGGGCTGAGAGTGGAGGAATCCGGTGGGATCCGCACACACAGCACTCCCCACGCGACGCTGCCAGCTGGCATCCACCCCTGGGACTCCAGTGACGAGACAGCTGCAAAGGCGCCAGAAGACGACGAACGCCGGAATGGGCAGGGACACCAACTCCACCTCACCCGCACCTTCTCTGCGATGGGCAATCAGCAAAGCCTGCGTTGCTGAAAACAACCAGCACTCGCTGCAGGGGAAGGGAGAGAAGAGCGATGAAGGAGGAAACTCTGAACACGCCAGGCCAAGTCACGATGCCGACCTCGCAGCCGACACTCCTTCCTCGTCATCCCCTTGATCTTGGATGCATCTTGAACGTTGCAGGGTGGAGCATATCCGTTGGGGTAGTCCACAACACAGGCTCGGTAACTGGCATCCTGACGCAGCCCATCTTGCCGGGTGTAGAAGCCAGTGTAATTGGTGCCAGCCAGCCAACAATAGGCACTGCACTGAAGGGTGTCCTCGGGGTGGCAGACGGCGTCCAGATCCCACATCCCAGTCCCCTCCTCATATGACATTGGCATTTCCGGCAGCCAGCAATGCACCCAACAGTGGGGAGGACAGAAACGCAGCACCCAACGATGCCAGCCGGGTGCTACAACAGCCACCGTCAACAAACCACCTCGAGAAACGGAAACCCACGAGGGACGTCGAATCTGGCGTCCAAGGGATGAATGTGAGGATGGAACCTGGTGGTGTCGATCTGTCCAGCCGCGATGCCAGTCCCCATGTCCGCACAGGCCCCTGTGGAGCATCCCTTTGGGGAATGCCAGGAACAAGGAAGGGGCAAAGACATACGCAGGTGACCCAAATCGACCACAGGCCACGGCTCAGCCGTTGGAAAGGCAACCGGAAGGAGCTGTTGGGCCAAGGTCTGGTCAGGCAGCGCCCGCAGACGCATGCACCACTCCACCTTGGACTCATAGCGGTAGGGATGGGTGAGCTCAACGACTTCGCGACCTGGAGCCTGACAAAAGAGACCACTCCGAACCTCCAGAGCAAACGATACTGAAGGTGAAAACGTCGGAAGTGGCATAGAACAAGAACGGACTGGGCAGTCGATACGGGCAATCCACCGGCTTACACCCCGCCTTCAGCCAGGAGAGGAAGGCAGGGTCAGGCATCAGATTCTGCAACAACCTCGCTGGTGGCACCATTTCTAAAAAGTCGACTAAAAGAACCCCAAGACTGTTGACGAAGAGGATGACGCCCAGGGGCTCCTCCACCTGCAGTCTGAACAGGTGGCCATTCTGGGGGCAGAGAGCAGCGTGGTAGGCCCGCATCAGGCGCCAACTCGTCTGCCAGGCATACTGAACTTGTTCTGTGTAGCGATGACGGAGCGGAGGCGGAAGTACAGCCACCGAACATTCTGGATAGCGCTTCTTCCAGAAGTAGATGCTCCCCCACTTCAAACCAAACTTCCAGCAGGAGCCGGAAAGACTCACCAGGAACCTACCATCTCGCGCAGCTCCGGGATCAAGTCAAAGGGAGCTGGGGCTGAGGTACGGAAAAGACTACAGTGCCCCACTAGCAGAGCCAGATGCAGGGGTCAAATGTCCGCACCCAAGGGAGTGACCTGAAGGTAACCCCGACTAGGACTACCAAACAAGGAGGAGGAAGCAACCAGTATGCGCCAATAGTGGAGGAGAGCATAGATCAGGCTGCCGAACTCATCCCCACCCCAGCAGACAATGATGATGCCCAGCCCCAACAACTCCTCAAGCAAGGTGGGAGGCAGGCTACTGATGCCTTGTCTGCCAACCAGGACAATCGCTTCCCTATCCTTGCGAGCCTGAGGACCTTGCCAAACGGAGACCTCCCCGCAACCCTCATGGCAGTGGAGGACGAAACAGCCATCAGGAATGCTGGAGGGTTCAGTGGAGGGATAGGACAGGTCAAGGTTGAAGGTTTTGACCTGACTGCGGCCTGCAGCCATCCTTCCCGCCTCCGCAACAGTGTAAACTTGAAGCCAGACTGCATCCAACACCTCCTCCTACCTCCCCTAGGCCACGCCCCTAATCGATCCCAGACACACCATCTCCAGACGCTGGGCCACGATCAGCCCAATTGGAAATTCCCCATTTATCCACTACCACCAAGGAAACAATGACAAACAGAAGAGGAACTCAGAAGGAATCGAGGTAGATTGGATGAATCTGCATCTGGAGCCATTGGCGAACAGCATTTTTGCAATCACCAGAGAAACCCCAATCAGCCCAACAGCCCATATCAAGAATGCCATGGAGAAGGGCGAGCGCTGCTGACTCGGTTGCCACATCGATGCTCTCCCCCAAACCATCGCAGCTCAGCTGAAGTTGGGGCGTAGACAGCCGGAGCTTGATGTGCTTGAGGCCATCCTTCTTGTCCATCTCAAACCAATCCCATCAGCTTAAGCCAACCAGGACTCCACGATCCAACCAACTCCAGGATGAAGGCCTGGCCGAACTGACGCTTGGCCGCATCATTGAGGAAGGCAAACACCACCGGCAAGAAACGGAGGCAGGTGGAAGCAAAGGAAAGAATCACCGAGTCCAACTCAAGGACCCAATGTTTCACCCACCACGTACAACGCAGGGATCAGCCAGCCCAATAATACATACCAGTTGTCTGGCATCCATTTAAAAACCCTGCAGGACTCCCAAAAAGGCTGAACAAAGGACCAGACAAAAAATCCCCTGACACCGCCCTGATGTTTCACCCAGGATCCAACCAGAAGGATGAGGTTTCACTGGGTGTGTAAAAGAACCAGGAGAGGAGAACTCGTTAATAAGAAGTTGGAGAAGCAGAAACTATAATTAAAAGAAGGAAAAAGAATTAACCCCATCCGGGAGGAGGTCGTGATACAAAGCTGGGGACTTCAAGAAGTGACCCCAGTCAGTGCGGCCGAAGACGGTCTCCATGTGGAACTCCATCTCGGACAACTGCTTGGCGTACTATCGCTCAAAGGAACAAACAATCACCACCAACCAAATTCAAGGAAACCAACCCAACTCAGGCCGTCTACACACCCCTGAGTGTAGCAAAGGCAAGGTCCTGGCAACAGGAGGGAGATGCGAGGGCGCTCATATGCCCCCAAGACCTCACAAGCGGCCCGGAACTCCTCCAGATGATGAACCTCAACCAGGCCATGTCACCAGCCAACATAGACTGGAAGTGGCGAAATGATTCCGCGGGCAGAATCGTGCACAAAGCCCATCTTCTGGCATTCCTTGGCAGAGACGCCGCTCAGAGCCTCTGGGCTCATGTACAGGTCGTTACTCCCCATACGGACGCCGATGTGGAAATACTCGAGGCGACTTCACTAAGAAAGAAAAGCCACTGAAGGATGAGACAAAGGACATGCGGGGAAGGCAAACTTGAAGGAGGAGAGATCAAAGGAGGGTGGGCAACTGCAAAAGGCAACCGCCGGGCAAGTACGCCAAGACCACCGGATAGCCCACGCCCACCTCCAGCAACACCACATCCACCAAGGCTCCCTGCTCGTCCATCACCAACAATCCTGCCTGACGAGACTGAGCCACCGAGGGGCCCAAAACAACGATCAGGTTGCCCTCCATACCCATCTTCCACTCTGGCCAATTTTTGCAAGCCATCAAAAGGAGCAGCCTACAGTCCAACAAACACTGACTGAGGTGAGGCAAACTACTACCCCCCCCCCCTTTGCACAGGGTGACGCCCTGTGCCTACTCAGCAGGCTGAGGGAGCCCTCGTGATGCCTCACCACCTCCCAGACACATCACTTTGGGACTATAAAGGAAGGAAAGTGAGGCCCCCACAGCACAACGCAGGATGGAGGCCTTAGTCGCTTCGCTGAAGGCCACGAAAGCCTGCTACCCACGCCTCACTTCATCAGTCCCACCCCATCCCGTCTCGATGGAGGACTTGGCCCTACTCGCCTTCCCACCGGACCCCATCATACCCTCAGAGGTGAGCCCTGAATGGGCATTAGAGGATATAAAGTTCCTAGGGTATATGGAGTGGGAAGACTTTGTGGGGGACAATGCCCAGGAAGCCTCTGGAGGAGTGGTGACCTATGGTAAAGCCATGAGAAGAGCCTTGAGGGCAGGAATTTACTCAGCTGTCATAGAGGGGGAAGGGCAGGGTGGTTTGCTGAAAATTAAAGTCACCTCAGTTCCCCCAGGCTCCCATCAGGAACTCCCAAAAGAAGAAGAGACAGGATGGATCACCCCTTATACTCCCTGCAGGCAGTGCTGTGTTGTCACCAGACAATTGCTAGCCGATCAACTCCAATTGAGACCTACTCTCACCCATCGCATAGGGGACAAGGTTAGCTGTGCCGGAGTCCAGAAATTGAGCCCACGATTCTGGAGCCCAAGACTAGTACTCTCCCCACCCCCGAACCAGTTGACAGGAGTACTGGCAGTCACAGAAGACCTAGTGGGAGTACCCGGTGGAAAAGGAAGCTGGGTGAGGAGTCTCCGAATAGATTGGCCCCGCTCCCTGCGTTACCACTTTGCGTTCTTACAGACGAGAGTATGTAGTGGGGGCGGAGGGACCTTCCTACCTCAGACTACTTGCGGTTATGCCACACTCTCAGAACAGGAATGGGGGAAAGCGGAAGCTAGGCGGGAATGGGAGGAAGGCCAGGGACCCCGTCATGGGGAAATAGTGATGATAAGCAGTGTCCAAACGGAAGAGCAGACATCTACTTTCTAGGGCCTAGGAATTAAGAACATCGCAGATCTGAGGGTTGGAAACAGGATGCTGCTAGAGCATTGGAGAACCACGCCAGGAGTTAAGATTACCAGGAGAACCTCCCCAGGCCACATCCACTTCCGGGATGTACCCACGGCCTTGGGGACCCTGGCCAGAGCCACCTATGAGGAAGCCGGGGCAGTCAAAACTGCCCTGACCGATTGGTGGAGGAAAGAACCACTGATGATGATAGACTTTGAAGTGGAACAGGAAGATCTCACAATCTCCATTTCCGTCCCCAACCGTCAGGCACCCAGCGTCGCCCTAGGAACCAACCCCATCTTAATCCTTCTGATCCCACCTAGAGGGCGCTCCCCAACGATAGCCACCATCGTCACCACTAGGGTCAAGACAAGGGGATTGATGGCAATGACACTAAAACTCAGCCCCACATTAGGGGAGGAAGAAATAGTTCCGGAAGGGTTAGAACAGATGGCAGAAGTGGCAAAGAGATGCCCAAAAATGCGGAAGTGCAGGAGCATAGCCATATCCTCCAACCTTCCATCTGCCCCTAGCCTAGCCGCCACATGGGAACCCAACCAGATATTGGCGATCTACCATGCAACCCAGATGAATTGACTTTATGCCCAATTGAATAACACATCTCTAGACTGGGCAACCACAGAACAGAAACCGGATCCGGAGGAGGAGGAGCTGACGGCACCAACAACATCGCCTCCCGAGACAACGCCACTGGTTCCCCGCCACCTCAGCTAGGTCAGTCACCAAGGTTATGTAGGTATATACATCATTAGTAGTGCAAACCTACACCCTCGGGCGATGGAATGCTGCAGGCCCAGAGCCTAGCCAACCATGCCACCCAGTATTGCTACCCTCAGTCCAGTCAATGCCAGAGGAGGATTTGGCCTCCAATGGAAGATAACGCCACCCCCCGATCAGCTACCAGGATTGGGGTACCCCCTACAACCCTTTTACGCACTTCCTCTTGCCGCAACTGATCACAGGGCTAGTATTCTTTCAGCCCTCAGAGTTCCCCTCCATTATCTGGCTCAAGGAAAGGAAGAAGTAGGTGTTTGGGGAATCTGGCAACGAGTTGGAGCCACCGGATGGGAACCCACCAGTATAACACTGCCCATGCCACCAGGATGCTACTACTGCACCCCAGCCCTCATCGTCCGCAAGGAAGGGACTGGAAACACAGCTTTTGGTAAGCCACATTCCTCCTTTGTTGTCCAAATACAGGGACAGGTAGCCATAGCCTTGGAAGAAGGAAAGGAGAGGAGGGACAAAATAAAGGGATGGGCAACCATAGACCAGGATATGGAAGTATTCGAGAGGAAACTAGGACCAAAACCCCAGGAAGGACTCCCCATACTTATCCTCAGGATGGAAACCCAGAAGCAACTAGATAATGGGGAACAAAGATACATAATTAAATCCTACAAACCATTAACCTATAACCAACTAGCGGGTTGGATCTCCCTTCCATACCAAGCACAGGGGAACACATTCGATGGAATGTACAGGACAACATTACAAAGGCTAAAACAGCAGGATAGGACCTTTTTAGTCAACCACTTTGCCATCACCATGTTTGATTATTTGAATGAAAATCAAACACCAGGAAGGAATGGAGAAAGGGTACCAGCAACGTGTCACATACAGGAACCTGAAGGGGAAGAATACGCCAGTCTGACAGTTAAGTCAGAAAATGTGGCGGAAATCAAAGGAGCCTTCCAAATTCAGATGGAGTTTCCGGAGCTGACCACACCCATTAAGGGTCGAATAGTGAAAGAAGAGACTAAACCAGGAAGGTGGGAAGCAAAGGCATGGATTGAAGCTAGCTCACTACTGCCATTACATCAGAAATACATTAGCTTAGGGAAGGAAGTTAGCAGTCAACCAGTAGAAATATGGCTGTCAACTGCTAATGACACAGAAAGCCCATATTTGGATTACCAGACCAGATATGCAGGAGCACAACTCAATGGGAAATCAGCCACCTTGTTACTTCTATGAAGTTGCATGGGGCTCCACAAAGAGGGGAAGGGAAGTGACCCAGCCTATGGACCCATCTCTACGTGCATAGCTCTCAAGGACAAAGAACTCACCAGGAATCAAAACTCCATAGTCAGAGCCATGGCACTGAGTGGGACAGAGGAAGCTCCCCAGAATGCAATAATATTAATTCCAGGAGTTCCAGGAGCTAGTAAAACAGCCACAGCCCTCTTAGGAGCATGTAATTACATTATATACAGATGGAAAAAACTAAACCTAGAGCATGGAGAAACCAGGATATTATTTATTGCACAAACCAATTACGCCACTAGCCAAGCCTATCGATCAGTGACCAAGATATTAACGGCACTGATGGAAAATGGAGACGAGGAGGCTGCAGAGGCAATCAGGCCACTCAGGATCTGTAGCAGATCCCATGCCGAGGTAGGAGACTTCTGTATGTGGGATTGGCTGCCAGCACATCTTCTACTCAAACAGGCAGGGGCTAGGATCAGGAACCATTTTCCCACAGACGAGATGATAGGGATAGCAGCAAAGGAGACTAGTGAAGTTGCAGGATTCAAATATAATAGCCAACAGGAAAGCGATTACCAGGAATTCGTGAACAGCATAGGAGAAATAATGGAGTGTGAAAAACAACTGGCAAAGGTCAAGGGAGAGGCTAGGATGGGAGAGCGAGAAGCAAAACTAGAAGTTCTGAAGTGTAGGGCCAAGCTACAATTACTTCGACGACAGCCATTGTCTAGCTTTGTGTCATTCCTAAACCCCAACCTATTATTCACCACTCTAGACTCCAGCAAGTTTTATTTTCTGCAGAACCTCAACTTCCAGCCTACCATGATAATCATGGATAAGGCCAGTTTGATCCAGCGGGATTTAGTGCTGTGGCAGATAGGACAGGTTGGAAATAGGTTGTCCTCCATAGTGATTACAGGAGATGAGCAACAGCTGCAACCACATCATCAGCTGCCCAGAGTAGCGGCTAAAGTTGCAGCTATGAGCATCCTTGAGGCCTTGATGCACACGCAGGACTCAGGACCCTTTTCAGTGCTACCTTTGGATGAGTCATTTAGGCTAACGCCTGACGCTGTGTGGCTAATTTTGGCCTTCTACCAGGAGATTACGCCAAGGGCTTTCTTTCCCTTAGAGCACACTAAGGATGCGATAGATGCTTTCCCATTCCTTCAAACTAGCCATCAGACTATCTTCCTACATGTCTCTGGCCAGGAATCAGAGTCACATAGCCGTAGTAATCTAGTAGAGGCAGAGTTGATGCTTGTAGCCATTCAATGGTCGCTTTGCAGGGTGCCTGCAACGCACATTCTGGTAATCACTTATTATTTAGCCCAGCAGAAGCTTACCAAGCAAATGTTGGCCCAGGAGAATCTGGACGTCACGGTAAGGATGGTCGATTTGGTTATCAGCCTGGAATCACCTTTTGTTATTGTCTCCATGACCCGTTTGCAGGGTGGAGAGCAGGAACCCAACATAGGATTTGCTGGCTCAGCACATCGAGCCATGGTAGTCTTGAGCAGGGCTTCCAAAGGCCCCATTGTAATAGGGAATTTTTATACCTTTGCAGGAGCCTTTGGTCGACAAACCCTGTGGGGATCATCAGGAGCTGGGAGGGCTTATGAGAGCTTCTTTTCCCTGCTAAGCGAGGGATGGGTAGTAGAGATGAGCAGTGTATACCTGTGGAATTCCACCGCGTAGCCACGGATAGTCCTACTCAGGATTCTGATATTTCAGCTAGGCCACATAAGCCGCGCGTGGGTCCTTCTGACAATGTGCCTTGGTTGTGAAAGAGTTGTAATGCTTAGCCTTGTGATGTTTTGGACCGCACCTAAAGGCCTTGCTGAGTCTTTTTGCTGCAATAGCTTACTGAAGAGGAAGTCTGTAAATCCGTTGAGTTGCTGGGCTTTCCGTGTCAGAAGGACGTTACCCAAGATTCTGATATTCCTGCCAATGCAGTTAAGCCCCTTGTCAGACCCTCGTCGAATCCTGTAGTGTGAAACAGCTCTGTTGCCCAGCCTGGTGATGTTTCACCCAGTCTATCTAGTAGTAAGTCATTCCCCCTAGCCAATCTTTAGCTCGAATGTACGTGATCTCAAGGGGGTGAACTATCATGCTCGCGTCCTCATGCACTCAGGATTTTCTTGCACCCAGGCGTGCCATGTTTCAATGAGATATCTTCAGTGTTCAGCCTGGCCACCTAGATAATTGTTGTGGTTTCTCTGGTTGAAATTCTGGATTTCTATTTCCCAGTCCACAAACCCATGTCTTTCCGGGGCGATGACTCTTGTCAGTAACCGGCGGATATCCCTTGCTAGTTTTTGTGTTTTCCTCTTTGTAGCTTCGTGACCTCAGCCCCACATTAGGGGAGGATGTTGTGACCCAATGCAGCCTTTGGTGAGCAAAGCTCACCATGGTTATGTGTATGCGTTAAGTTGACAGTGAGTGCCCTCTGAGCTGACTGTGTCCCCTCAGCTACGCTCCCGCAGAGACAGCCTGGGCTCTAGGACTCCTTCCATCTGAAGCGCTCTCTTGAGCCCAGAAGTCGGAGAGTCTCCCCTACCATAGGCTGTCCAGGTTGAGCACACATGTGGGACCACGCCCTATGCACCTCATATATGCTTTGAGTGGCGATACATCACTGGCTGCGTGACTTGCACTGTTCCCCTTTGTGTACCTTCCGGCATTGTCCTTTGTGCATATTGGGCTGGCGCGAACGGAGCTTTAGCGGAGTGTCAGCGCCCAGCCCCTCTTTTCGACCCAGGTGTACGTTTTGAGGGTTATTGCTAGATCTTAATTTTGATAAGGCTATTGCTCCTCACAGGAAGCTCCATTTGCTCTGATTCTTTTTCCATTGGAAAGAGCATCCTTTAATTGACCAAAACTCGCGAGAAATCGCCAGAAAGTTGCAGCAATCATAAGCAAATCACTCAAAACCATTTGTCCGAACTCCTCCTTCTTCTCCTTCTCCTTCTTCTCCTTCTCCTCCTTCTGCTCCGCATCTATTCAATGGACGATAGTAGGTATTCATTTCTTCCCCCACAACCCTTCCCCGGGTCCTTGGGCCTCATGTATTGACTTTTATTCATAAGTCTTTTGTTAAGCAGGTATGCATATGCATCCGTGGTGTAGTGGTCTATGCGATTTAACAGCTGGTTGAAACTGGGAGGTTCGAATCCTTATTAGGCAATAATTTTTATTTTGGAAACTTTAAGTTGAAAAAACAACTGGTACCATCGGCAGGTCAAAATTAGAGCTCTTTTCTCCCAAAAATCGATTGCCCTAAGCATATATCATGAAAATTTCACAAAAATATGTTAGTTTGCCAATAAATTTGAATTGTATTTTTTATTTTCGAATTTTTTCTTTTTGTTATATTTTTTGAATAGTTATGTTTTCTATTTATTTTTATTTTTTTATCCATTAATATCTTAATATATTTTCGATTCTTTTATATGTGTTATATTTTTTCAATGAGTTTATTTTTATTTATTTATTTTTCATATATTTAAAAAAAATTTATTTATAAATTTTATACTATATCAAAAGTGGAAGAAATAACTGGTACCATTCGGCAAGCCAAATGTGGGTCTCTTTTCTCCAAATTTTGTAATTGCCTCGAGCAAAAAGTCAAGGAAATACATCTACTACTAGTGGAATCTGCTGCGTCATCTGTATTTTGTTTTTGGCGCGCATGGAAAGAGACACTGAACTGTGCGCCAAAAACAAAATGCAACTGTCCAAGCAGCAGATTCCACTAGTAGTAGATGTATTTCCTTGACTTTTTGCTCGAGGCAATTACAAAATTTGGAGAAAAGAGACCCACATTTGGCTTGCCGATGGTACCAGTTATAAGCTGGGTCCTCTACCTATCGCGAGTCAGTCAGCAAGATTGTGGGCCCTGGCTCGAGAATTGATACATGCGCTGTGAACTACTGCTGATATCTGGAAGTGCTGGCAGTATGCGATAAAGACAGGACCTTGTCATCAGCCTCGTAAGCAACCAGATCCATCGCATCGTCAAGGCCAGTAAGGGCCGGTAAGGAAGTATCACCACCGGAAGTGTGGGCGACAGATAGGCTCCGGCAGAGTTCTGGTGAGATAAGCCTAGGCCGCAGGAAGCAGCAGAGTATCGTGACCAGTGAAGTAGGTTCCACCAGAAGACAAGGCCGCCGGAGAGCAGGCACAGTGAAGTGCAACCGAGGCGGAAGCAGTAAGGACATAATCGAAGGGTTTACAGCCGGCTGTGACAGGTGTCATCTGTGCTACTGCTCTGGGTGTAGCTGGAACAGAGGCACGAGAACTGTCATTCTTCCGATGGAAGCAGCCAGCCTGTACATACATATATGCACCAACCGAAAGCTTGAAAGGAGATCTGAGGAGGAAAATTGCCAAATTTTGATTTAGGCCTTTGAATTTCAGAAAACTTTCAAAAACATACAAAAAATGGGTAAAACATTTATTGGCCAGATAAATCCTAAGATGTCTCAATGTAAATCATGATTTTCTTGAAGTCTTGTTTATGTGGCGAACTCGTAGCCTTGTTAATGTGGGAAAGTTAAAAAACTGCCTTCCACATGAACAAGATATATACAGGACTAAAATGCTACAGCATAAGAAGTTTATGAATTTGCAATCATCAAAAAGATATAAACAAGTTGTAACACAATTGTAATTTAGTAGATTTAGATATAGTAAAACTAAAATTTATCTTTAAGGTATAGAAAAATGAACAGCATTGTTATCAAATTGTAGGTAAAATTCAGTTTTGCAAGCATTCGAAATATGCTCTATTTTTATTGTGCATTAGGCATTTATTTCTTCTTTTTGAGATCTAAGGTTCAGAAATTAATCCAAAAATTTTATTTAACAATAAACTTGAAAAATTATTAAAAAATCAAGCAAAAATTGAAGATACATTGGATTATTCTACTGGTTTCTGCCATAAATTGCCGCCTGCTTATGAATGAGCAGTGTAGTTTTTAGGTGGACAATACCAATGAAATGGACATGTTACAATTTATCACAATTCAAATCAAACTAAATTACAATTGTGTTACAACTTGTCTATATCTTTTTGATGATAGCAAATTCATAAGCTTCTTATGCTGTAGCATTTTAGTCTTGTAACTTAATCAATTAAACATAATTCACATTTCAACATCTGAGTAATATAAGAGAAAGGATTATATCGTCTCAATGCACACAATGCACACAAGATAAAAGATGAAGAAGATGAAAGATTTACGCAAGATGCACACAAGATAGGATCAAAGATGTTACACAACAAGGGCTGGAAGTCGCCTCATCGCGCGCTGGTCTTTTCGGGATGGCTGTTTTGGGTGGGCAAAACTATCCAAAAGGCCACACCCTCACTCTCAAAACATGAATCGTTGAGAACGCATAAAGCATGAAGCAATGCATAAAGCATAAAGCATGAAGCACAATTTAGTGCTGAAACCAGGCATCTGGGGGAATGAAAAAGGGAAAGTCAGGAGGCTAGGAGACAAAGCACACAAGATGGGATCAAATATGTTACATAACAAGGGCTGGAAGTCGCCTCATCGTGCGCTGGTCTTTTTGCGATGGCTGTTTTGGGTGGGCAAAACTATCCAAAAGGCCACACCCTCACACTCAAATCATGCAGGTGCATATGGAGCATGGCCAAGCCTTACAAAAGGCTGCTGGAGTGAGAGAAGGAGCGATTACCAGGGGAGAAGACAAAGACCAGGGCCGGATCGATAACTGGGGTGGGGGACCTGCTGGTGGAGGCGCTGCGGGCAGCTAGGACAGGAAGCCACTGGTCTGGCATCAGGGCTCCAGATGTCCTGTTCAGGGCCTCATCGGTGGGCCCCATCATCACTCAACCACCTGAAGATCTAATTAATGCAGGTTCTTTGAGCAACCGGAGTCGAGGGTGGGATTCAAAGGAAAGGATGGAGGAATTGTCGATTGGGTGCAGCTGTGGTGCTCAGACAGGTCAAAAGCAGACTTCCTATCTTAGCGGACATGGGAGGCAGAATGCTCGTCCAGCCACGATTGTTATAACATAGGCAAAAATTGGGCAAATAAGTTTTTGCTTCAAAATTGGGTATTTTAGGCAGGAATCATCTCTCTTTGATGCCTTCCACCTCGCTGTGACATTTGTTTGACCGATATGTTCTTCAATTTTAAGAAATTGAAATGCCCATTTTCCTATGCTTTAACATTGCCAAGCTAACCAAACAGCACTCTGGATGAAAACTAAACTACTTTTCTGAACTAAAATATAACGCTGGATTCAAAAATCACAATCGTTTGCGTGCAAATCCAAAATTTTTGGGTGAAATCAGTTTTTTTTGCTGCAATTTTTTTCTCATTTTCGTCTTTTTCATTTTTTTGAGCGTTTTACGCCACAAAAATTGCTAGCTTGAACCATTTAAAGGTACAGTTTTATTGTACACTTTGCTGGGAGTCTACCCGTCTTGGAATTTTTGAAATCCACTGAGTCTGTGGCTCACAGCAGTAATTTTATTGTTAAAGGTCAAAAAAACCAGGATTTTCAGCATTTTGCCTGACCCTGCCTCACAAAATGAGCTGATGTGGGTGAAATATACCATCATATGAGCTATCCCTTTAGGACGTAGTATACAAATGATTGCTTTTTAATGCCCAACTATAAAAATTGGGGGTCAGAAAAAAAGTGTCCTTGGCTTTTTAAATTTTCTCCATTTTCTCAAAAACGCTGTCTTAAGCTGAAAACAAATAGGATGTTCGGGAAGGCCAAAGAAGCAACTGATTGGGAGGAACTGGGACCGGAAAAAGCAGACTGATTGGGGCGATAACAGGGCAGGCCAACCGAGATGCTCTGCTTCCACCATCCGTGACCTGCCATCCGGTGGGAAGTGCGGCAGACAAGTCCCTGGAGAAAATCTATGCTGACCTCCTCGCTGACGCACTCCAGCAGCCACTGCTAGATGTCGTCCGCCTCACTGCGCCAACTACAGGGCCCCCCGCTAAAAAACCACCATTTTATGCAAGGCCAACTTTTCCACCAAAAACCCATGATGCCCCAACAGCAAACTTATAGATATAGCTCTTCTAAGCAATTTGCACATATTTAGCCCAACTTCGGTCAAAGTTTTGAGTCAAAATGTTAAAATGTCAAGCTAGGCTTTAAAAAGCATAAATGGCCAGTTTATGAGCTGCAAATGCCCAGAAATATAAAAATTGCAATAGAAATGGAATATTTTGCAATATTTCGATAGCTCTAAATCTCAATAACAATCAAGCCTTAATAATTCATATTCTGCAATGAATTAATAAAATGAATTAGTTACATTTAGTGATTCCAAATCGAAATAGGACCGGGTTTGGTACTGTTTTGGCCGTGTTTGCATATTTAAAAGTACCTATTTATAATAAGGTTTTGACCCCAAATAGATGATGTGTTTTTACTAAAAGGTTCTCAAATAGTACAATGAAGGTATTCTAAGGTTATTCTACAAGAGTACTGATTATGAAATAATCATTTTTTATTTTAAATTTATATTTTGTTTTTCCAAAAAATGGTGGTTTTTTTGCGGGGGTCCCTGTAGAATGGCCTCCTACCTCATCCAAGGCTCAACCAACCACAGCGTCTACGGCATCCCAGTAGAAACAACACGACAGCGTAGTGCTGTAGCCTGCTTCACTGGCCCTAAAGCTCAAGATGAAACGAGCCCAATTCGCCAACACCTCGCTAATTATCATTGATGAGGTTAATTTTCTAAATTGAAGCCTGTCTCATGACACAAAGGTTTCTGTGCAACCATAAATAGAAATAATATCCTAAATACAACACAATACCTAACAAAAAAGTTTCCAAAGGTATTCTTGGCTGTTGCCACTTCAAGATACCACGCAGACGGATTTTCACACCAAGATGTGAGAAATTTTGAACAAATCTTTCACCCCATATTTTTATGATTGAATATGAAAAAGGGATCAATTTTATTTTGCCCTAAAGCGAGAGCTTTTAAAAATCTCCCGGTTGCTCGCAATTGCAATTTCTTTGAAGGGAGGTCAGGCGAATCGGGCAAAATCCAGAATTTCTGATTTTGATCACTAAAATCGCTCTAATTAGATCAATGCTCTATGAATTTCAAAAATTCCACGTGTATGGACCCATTAGAGTCTAAGTCAAAATTCTACGCCGTTGGATTGCGAAAAATACTTATTTTCCATTGCTTAATCTGTTCTTTCTTTCTTTCTTTTAATCTTTCGTACAAAACAGGAAACGCATATCGCAACAATCCAGTAATTTTTTATGCAGATACCTGCCTTACAGCCCGGCTTGGCTAAATTTTGTCAAAATGTACTGAGTTGTAGTGCGCTTCAGAATAATTGAAAGTCGTTCATACTTTCAGTAAACCTTGCCCTAAGTCTCTAGTTTATGTCCTAAAAAGCAGAGCGTTTCAAATGCAAATTCAGGTATGTTATGATTGATTGAGTGAAAAGACCTATAAAAATTGCGATTTAAGAAAAAAAAAATCAAATCTTTTGCTAGACAAATATATGGTGCAGAGCGCAATAGGTGACCGCGGAGCTAAACACCTAACAAGTCTTAACTTTTATGACTTTTACCCAAAGAAGGGATGTTTCAAAAGGTTGGGGATCAAATCCAGATTGTGCAGAATTTCATTACCTTTCAAGTAAAAAAAGTTTGTCACAAACCGTTGAAAATTCGCCATTTCTCAACATACCCCATTTTTCAGCCGGAGCCCGGGTCAACTGCCAAGAGTACATCAGCCACATCCTCGAGAAGGAAATCAAGGAACTGGGATACCATCTATTTTCTAGTTGTCAGTGGGCTTTCCAGAGACCTATATGGACTGGTTCTAGCGCCACACATCGACGTAATCCAGCCAAGGGAGTGGACACCAAGTTCTCCAGATGCAGTTCCCCTCGACTGTACCATCTGGGTTTACCTGAAAGTTTGCATCGACCGCAAGCCCCTGTCCAGTATTGAAGCCCTCAAGAAAGCCCTTCAAAAGGAGTGGAATGCCCCCCAAATGCTCCGGGACTTGTTCCACCACTCCAAATCTTCATAAAATTTCATAACCTTTCAGCAAAAAAAAGTTTGTCCCAATCCGTTAGATTGCGCCATTTCTCAACAAACCCCATTTTTCAACCTTTCTACCCAAAAAAGTAATGTTTCAAATGCTTCGGGACTTGTTCAACCCCTTCAGATCTTCTTAAAATTTTATTACCTTTCAGAAAAAAAAAAGTTTGTCCCAATCCATGGAGAATTCGCCATTTCTCAACATACCCTATTTTTCAACATTTCTACCCAAAAAAGTTATGTATCAAATGCTCAAATTCTGGTTTTACCCCTTCAGATCTTCCTAAAATAGCATTACCTTTCAGGAAAAAAAAGTTTGTCCCAATCCGTTGAGAATTCGCCCGTGGACAGCATTTCCAGATATATATACATACATATATATTAGTACAAGACTAAAATGCTACAGCATGAGAAGCTTATGAATTTGCAACCATCAAAAAGATATAGACAAGATGCAAAAGAATCGTGATTTTTTGGTTTTAGTAAAGGAACCATTTTGAACACAAATTTTAACAGATCCATTTGTTTGGTATTTGTCCATCTAAAAAATTCACTGCTCATTCATAAGCAGGCGGCAATTTATGTCAGAATTCTTCTTCAAGTTTGTCCAATAATAAGCGATTTTTGAAATTTATTTTCTAGCATCATATTTTACTATTTTCAGTTTCAGTTTTATAGAAAATTACCAGCTTTGATTTTAAGCCACAAGCCTGAAGAGGTAATGCTGAGCAGAAACAAATTCCAAAATTGAAGGATTATTCACAATAAATAGTTTAACCTGCATATTTTAACTTATTTGCACATTTAATTTGATTCGTGTACTATTGATTTTATTTTTATCTAATTCAGTTGATTTTGAAATTTAATGTAGCTAAAAGTTTCCTTCAACTTTTATTTTATTTGCTTTTATGGTAATTAATTTTGTTTTTGCATTTTATTTTATTTATTATAGTTAGTTTTGCCACAGTTTTTGTCCTCTTTGTGCCAAAATTGCCGCCTGCTTATGAATGAGCAGTGAATTTTTTAGATGGACAAATACCAAAAAAATGGATCTGTTAAAATTTGTGTTCAAAATGGTTCCTTTACTTAAACCAAAAAATCACGATTCTTTTGCATCTTGTCTATATCTTTTTGATGGTTGCAAATTCATAAGCTTCTCATGCTGTAGCATTTTAGTCTTGTCTAGATCTTGTTCATGTGGAAACATATTTATTTGCCACATGAACAAGACTACGAGTTTGCCACATGAACAAGGCTTCGGGACAATGAAGTTTTAGATAGGGAAAAACCAACTTTGGTGTCTCTCTCGGCGCTGTCGCTCTCTATGATTCCATAAAGCTCAAAAACCTATAGCAAGCAAGCTAACCTGAGCATCAGTTTATAAAAAACTGCGCAGTTTCCCTGAAATGAAACATTAGGAAACTGGGTAGAGCACAAAATCGAAAAAATCGCTCTCAAAAACATGAATTGATTGGGAAATTTCTCCATAAAACCTATGCCAAAAATAGCACCATTGGAAAGCTGAATCAATTTGCCAAAACACGTAATTCTTAGTTTTTTTCTGTTTCGCTTTTGTTGTAAAATGCCATCATGTTAAATTTTGGAATGTCCTTATTTTAGCAGTTTTCTTCCATGTTTTTAAAACATTTAAAATGCTAAGCCCTAAATCAAAATTTCAAGAATTTTGTCATTTGGAGCACACTGAGAGCTTTCGATTGATGTATATATGTCCTAGGTTCAACCTACCACTCTTCCAATCAATTCGGTCACACGCAACCATGCAAAAACTCGATCACCCATTCATAACTAGGGCGCTGTCGCGCCCTAGATATATATATATATATATATATATCAGGACGAAAGTTTAGATAACCTCTATCAACCGCGGAGTAGCCCTGGGTCAAACATGCAAAGGCAGACAGTTTTTTGTTGGATATTTGGCTCCGCGGTCTATGAGGAGGCTCAACTTTTTGTCCATATATATAAATATATATATATATATATATATATATACTATTGCGAGAGAGACTAAAATGCTACAGCATGAACAGTTTATGAATTTTCAGTCATCAAAAAGAACAAGACAAGGTTTGACAAAATCGTGATTAATTTTAGTTTAAATAATGAACCATTTTGAGTTAAACTTTCAACAGGTTCATCTACAAACTCCACTGATCATTCATAAGCAGGCGGCAATTTTGGCACAAAGAGGACAAAAAAAAATGAGACATAAACTAAAAAAAAAGTGAAATAAAAAAAATATAATATAGCTAGTGAAATAAAGTAATTCATTGCTTTGAAGTTAAATCGAAACTTTTTATAAGTTTTTAGCTAGATGAATTTATAATACTTATTTAATCAGGTGTAACAAAATAAACAAACAAAGTTAACATTAAATTAAAATTAGCTGAGGTCAATATTATCCATTTTTATTTTAATCTGAATCATGCTTTTTTTGGTTCTAAGAGAACTTAAAAATTACTTTAGCAAGGCTCACATATTATAACTTATCATTTCAAGCAGAAACTGAAGACAAAACAAAAACTGGAATAATCTGTTGACGAGGTTTCTACCATCAATTGCCACCTGTATGGATGATCAGTGGAGTTTGTAGATGAACCTGTTGAAAGTTTAACTCAAAATGGTTCATTATTTAAACCAAAATTAATTAGATTTTGTCAAACCTTGTCTTGTTCTTTTTGATGACTTCTTTTTGATGACTATATATATATATATATATATCTGTATTAGGAAATGCTGTCCACGGGCGAATTAAACAGATAAAAGCAAAGACAACTGTTATTTCAAAATATTGGGAGGGGTAGACCCGGAATTCATTTTGAAACATTCTTTTTGGTAGAAGGCTTGAAAACTGCAATAGCGTTTTCCTGTAGCACCTTTAATCTTGAGAATTGCACAAAGACTCAGTTTTTTTGTTCACAAGTCGTATATAACGATTCCAAATATATGCTTACTTTGGAATGGGTTCGAACCAGAGACTTACCCTACTTTGAGTGACAAAATTTAGTGCACAACAATAGCATTGGAATAACCGAGTAGCAGCTGAATGGCTGAGAGTTGAACAGAAGACTTGAGTTTGTTTGTTCACAAGTCGTATATAACTATTCCAAATATATGCTTACTTTTGAAAATGGTTGGGAAACCACAGACTTACCCTCTTGAGTGACAAACTTTCATGCACAACAATAGCATCAATAATCAGTAGCAGCTGAACGGCTGAGAATTGAACAGAAGACTTTGGTTTTTTGATTCACAAGTCATATATACCGATTCTAAATCTGTACTTATTTTTGAAAATGGTTGAGAAACCACAGAGTTTTCATCTTGAGTGATAAATGTACACGCATGACAATAGCATCAAATAATCACTCAGCAGAGCAATACA
>JASANA010011672.1:0-34912 GCA_030248095.1 Ptycholaimellus sp. GST1_10
TTTTATGCAGTTTTTTGGCAAACGGCAAACAGTCACTGCATTTGCCTTTCAGAGGCCAAAGGCCAGTGCACCTGCAGCTGGTCAGAGGAGGAGCGAGATGAGGACGAATTATTCTCCACCCACATTACCGTTCCGGTGAACCAGGGCCAAAGTCGCCTTATTGGTCCCCGCCTAGACGGCTCCAACCAGATCTACGACAACAAGAATACCCAGCTGAGCAGCTTGCCGGAAATATGGCGGATTATTTTCAGCACATGCCAGAAAGATGGGCGCTGGAGACATGAGAAGAAATGCGCTGGTCCCTTTAATCCTGATCTGTGCGACGAATGAAATGCCCCGATACTTTGTGCCGGATAGAAGCGTGAACTGTTGCCAGCAGAAAGAGATGGGGAGAATGGTGGGAAGTTGGTTCGCTTTTTGACGAGGTTGAAAAAAAACCAGGTGTCATTAGTTTTTATAAAATGACTCAATGAAACAAAACAGGAAAGGATTACCCATCTTTTTGACTGACTTTACACTTTTGGTCATATCTTGGGCTAAGATTCATCTTTTTGAAAAATTTATCAGGAGAGCGATCGCAAAAACTTGCTCTACAGTCTTGTTTGTTGGTCAACTCAAAATTTTCACTTTTCCCGGCTCTTCCACAGGATATCTAACATCTTATGTGAAGCGTCTCTTATCTAAGCAGCGGTAGATTGGTCAATAATGTAAATCGAGCAACTCGGTAATTTGGCGCAGATCAAAAGGGAACACTAGGAGTTCAGAATCACATCGAAACAGAAAAGCAGTGAGCGGAAAGAGATTTGGCATAAAATCAGTTGAATCTCAACAGGAAAAAGAGCAGAATGAGTTCAGATGCTTTCGGTGGGGTATGGGGGGCTTCTTGCTGGCCTTGGTCAGCCTGCACAACCGGAGCCTCCATCATGGCATAGGCGTTCGGGGCTGGCTGAGCTCCCACCACAGCTGCGGACTCCAGCCGATTCCTTGCAGCCTCTGTCAACATTCCTTGTGCTTCGAAAAAAAATTATCGCCACTCAAAAACACGAAATTTTGCGGTTGTACGAACTTTCGTACCCGGGAACTTTCGTACCCCGAACTTTCCAACCCGGAGTTGCGTACCCCGAACTTTCGAACCCGGGACTTTTCGTACCCGAACTTTCGTACCCAAACAGTAATGAGGCCTAAATTCTAACAAAATGGTATGCTCATTCAGTTTAAAGTGCAAAGGTTATTGAGCATAACCACAGGGTATCATGCAGCCTACTGGGCTCAGCAATCGAACCTCCAACCTTAGGTCCAGTTTATTAATGCTTTGGTGTTTGTGGGTGGACACTAGATTGACTTTTGGGTTAGGGTTAAGGTGATCTTTGATGTTCATGGAAACATTTTCATCCGCCTGCAAAATGCTAAAAAATCTTCATCAAAATACTGAAAACAGGTAGATAGGTTCTCTCAAAAGCTTTAACAACTAAAATTACTGGTCATACATTTTTTTTGCCTTTTTTCATACAATTCTGAGCTAGCTTGAAGTCTCAAATGTGGCAAAGCATTTGTTCACAAGTTTATTGACAGATTATAGGGTACACATATTGGGTACGAAAGTTCGGGTACGAAAGTTCCCGGGTACGAAAGTTCGGGTAACGAAAGTTCGGGTACGAAAGTTCAGGTTACAGAAAGATCCTGGGTACGAAAGTTCGTGATACCAATTTTGCGGCATATTTTGGCTAAATTTTTTTTTTCAAACATAACTTTGGTGAGCAAATTTTGGTTGTATAAATTTGGTGAGCAAAAATTAGCACAAAAATCGGTCAAATATGGAACCTATGCAGCGGAAACGGTAGAGGAAAAGAAAGGTGCCGAGGTCCAGGATGAGATGCATGACGGCGATGCTAATTAAAATGCTGAACGAAATCTGATAACTATTTCCTGCCTTCTTTTCCATTATGCTCTGCCAGAATGGGTCCGTGTCCTGGCAAGCGAAATAGAAACAGCTGAACAATTTCGAGCATGTTCTGAACTTTTTTCTAAATCACCCAGTTTTTCTGATAAGGGATTCCATTTGCACAAAAATATCGATTGGAATTGTGAAACATTTAAAAAGGCATTTTTTCAGGATATCTTTTATTAAGGTCAACTTTTTTCAGGGTGTCTTTAATGAAGTTCTTTTATGAAGTTAGATATTTACCAATTTTGCGTCAAACCAGTTCGCTTTTAGCTTGCTGGAAAAAACAATTAATAAGCGCAAACTGAGACGTCCGGAACTGGTATGGCAGCGGCTATGGCGTAGAAGATGATGAGAAAGGGCATGAGAATCACCGCATCGAATAGAACCATCCAGAGAAAAACAGTCCTCAGGCCCCTGTACTGGGTATACATTGCACTGAATAATTCAAGAGGGTGATTCTTCACTGAAACAAATTCAGAATTTTCACATGTGTCTAGGTTGAAAATTGATGGGAAACTAAAAGCTCAAGTTTTTTTTCAGATTACTTTATGTCCTTTTTCGTCGAATTCAGTGGCAAAAAATTGATTCTTCTCTACATTTGGTTTTTAGTGTTTACCATATCGGTGACCTAGACTGGTAAGCAGGGAATACCTGCTGGAGGTGAACATGGCGGCTGCAAATCCAACGGCAACGAGGAAAAGACCGTAGATGCCGGTCCAAATGCCACCGGCCACTCGACACATGGAATCCTGCCTTGGCAATGTATACCTTCCCTCGCGCGGCAGGCAATCTGCTGTTTTACTCTTTTTATTTTGTCAACTCATTAGGATCTGATTGAGCTGATTATTTAGGGGTCTTTGTTATTTTATGTTTTTATGATTTTATGATTAATCCATTGATATTTGATGATTGATTTATTCCCAGTACCCCATTTTCCAACTGGTGCGTATTCTCAAAACTTCACCACTTTGAAATCATGTTTCTCACAAACATTTTAATCTTAAAAGTTTTCGTAAATTGAACGTTATTCCAATAATGTCCACAATTTGACCCCCCAAATACTCTCCAAAAACCACAAAGTCTTTTCTATTCGCCCTCAGAAAACTGATATGCCTGCCAACCGTAGCCGTAGTAGATGAGGGCGCCAGGACAGATGAGCAGGTGTAGGATGGCGATGGCGATCAGGCGATAGCGGAGGAAAAGATTGATCACCTCCGTCGTCATCTGTCCATTCTCCATCACTGGCCCCAGCCCTCCCAGGCCCAATAGCCATGGCCTCCTCCTAGCTGGCCAGAACATTGGCCTGGATATTGCTCTAGAAAATTCTTTGAGAAATTCGTCATATTACTGAAAAATTAAGCCTACGGCTCAGAAATATCAAGAAACGGCTGAACCTTGGACCCCCCCCCCCCAAAGGTTTCACCCCCCCCCCCCCAAAGTTTCACCCCCCCCCCCCCCCCCCATGACTTTCACCCCCCCCCCATGAGTTTCACCCCCCCCCCCCCCCCCCCAAAGGGTACTATATTGAAAAAATTTTTAATAGCTTAAAATACTCTTCTGTACAAATCTCGAAATTTAAACTCACGGAATTTTCATGTAGATGATTAAATACCTACTTTTTTTTATTATTAACTATTGTAACTATTGAAACATAGTTAGTCTATACCGAGTTCGTCATGCTACTAGTTAGTCTATACCACTATATAGGGCGTAGCCAACACAAAAACTAAAAGGCTCGTCCTTTCACTGTGGCAGTACCTACTAGTTAGTCCATGTAGTAGGTACTGCCACAGTATGGACCATGGCTCCTAAGCAACTAGTAGGTACTGCCACAGTATGGACCATGGCTCCTAAGCAACTAGTAGGTACTGCCACAGTATTCGCGCATTTTGACTAAGCCTAAGGGGTTGCCGTAAACAGTATCCTGATAAAAATTTTTTCAATATATACCCTTTGGGGGGGGTGAAACCTTTGGGGGGGGTGAAACTCTTGGGGGAGGGGTGAAACTCTTGGGGGAGGGGTGAAACCTCTTAGGGGGGGGGGTGAAACCTTTGGGGGGGGCTCAGGGAGTCAGCCCAAGAAACCAATAATTTCATTGAATTTTAGTGTGAAACGAAGATAAAGACTGAAATTTGAGAAGTGTCGAATTTCGTTGAAAAACTGAATTGTTGCTCTACTGCTAGGAGGTAGCGGAGCGCAAAATTTGCGCGAAATAACAGCTCTGTTTTTGCTCCGCCAACAGCAAATCTCACACCACATTTTTGAGCGCTTTTTTTAGTTTATTTTTTTAAGTTCAAAAAGTCTTGTTGAGTTTTCAAAAAGAAAAAAATTTTTCCTCTAATCTTGGTTTATTGTTTGAACAAATTATTTTTGCCATTCAATCAATTTTGCAAAACTGAAGACGAGAATGCGTGCCTTGGCATATCCTGATGGGGCATATCCATTGGCATATCATGAGGATATGATCAGCAAACTGATCATATCCTCTGTTCTCGAGACGTTCGTCACAACGTCACACAGATATACCTCTCTGTGTTGTCACTCTTACTTTGTCTAGGGTCCCCTATGTCATCGCACTCGTTGCATTCAATCTTAATTTAATCTGTTCCGGTCCCAACATGAGTGATCAAAATTGCAAGTCTCTCTAACCGTCCCTCCACCAACCACAGCCCATCCTATCTACCCAGTCGTCTGCTTTACGAAAAACGTGCGACCTTCCAAACGCATTTCATCATTCATAGAAATCCTTTAAACCCCTTCCAAATAGCATTGTCAATGCCGAAGCACTCAAGGAAGCCTGCTCGCACGATCGCCTCATCTTCTTTCTGGTTCGAAAGCACAACAGATGCCCCTCTGAAATACCGTAAGTGAAAAAACAAAGAAACGAAATGCCACATTACCTGCATTCATTGCTGGTGTTTAGGTGTCTTTGAGCGCTTCTTTTTCCGCTGAACAATTTTCCGCAAGCTGCGCACTGGAATGGTCGAAGTTTGAAGCAGGCTATTAGGTGGTCTTCCATATTTTGAGCCCTGCTGCATCGTAAAATTATGTGGAAATTATGCAGAAATTTAAAAATGTGCAAACTTTTTTGATACAAAAAGCTGTTTGTTGCAGCGAAGACATGAAGCCGCATCATCTCTGCACACCGACTGTTTCAAACTGCTGCTCTGTAGCTCATGCAGCTCAATTTTTGCAGTTAATTCCGACTGGAAGGTAATTTCGGGTTCTTCACTTTCAGCAGCAGTAATGTGAGAATGATGCATTTTTCCCGCCATTGCATCAAAATTAAAGGCTGGTAATTGAAGCTTTAGAGTTTTGTGCTGCATGTAAATGGCGTGAAGAGCGGCTTCTGAGGGATCAGTGGCAGTGAATTCACAAACGCTGCATTGCCACTTTGGCAAGCTTGCAAAGCGCCCCAAATGAATTCGGGTCAAATGCAGTGGCAGGTTTGAGGATGAAGTTTCGATGAAACATTTGGGGCAATTCATATTTACCTTGCTTCTAATTAAGCATTGAGTAATTTCCATCAAATGCAAAACAATGTGTGTTTTGAGATAAATCTTAAAATAATGGGGAGAGGTATCTGGTACCATCTTAAATGGATCATTCCAATGTGTGCTAAAAATGCAGGTGGCTCAGCAGATTCCACTAGCATTTGATTTATTTTTTTGATATTGTACTCGGGACAATCGAATCATAGGGAGGGAGAAAAGAGACTTGTTTTTTTTTCGGGGGCTCAGTGTTTATCTGAGAGAAGAAGGAGGGACCTCACGGCCCACTCCAACGAGGGAAAGAGTGAAGAGGAGATGCATGGAGAAACGTTTGTCACGAATTGGGCATAAAAATCACTGCGCCAGGTAGGTCTCCACCAGGTTCGTGGCCGCCGCAGTGAAAGCGCCCCTCCGCCCGCCAGCCACTTCCTCTGAAAGCTGATTCCAGAGCCCCCTGACCCGGTGGGGCCAGAGGGCCCCCAGGCCCGAACCCCCCAGGGAAGGGGGCTCGAAATGATGCAGACCTCGAAGGTTTTGAAATAGGCAGGGGAAGAATATAGGGCAGCCGTGGAAGTGTATCTGGGCCTGAGCTTGAGGTGAGTTTCATGCTTGCCGATGGTAGAAAATACTTCTACTTTTAAGATTACCATTTGACATGTAACAGACAGTTTCCTGGGATTAATTGGTCCAATCGGATTAAAATGAAACTATAAGCAACCGCCGAAACATTAAAAAGCTGAGTTGAGAGAAACGGGTTTCGAAAAGCATCGGGAAGAGCAATTTTTGAGGAGGACAGCTTTTATGCTGAGAAGGCTGCACCTCCCTCCGCCAGCTTCTTTCTTTCTTCTTTCTTATTGTTAGCAGATAGATCAGCATCACTGGTGATCTAGGAAAGGAGAGAGTGGATCAATGCGACAGGAGTGGCTTCATTGCGTGTCCAGAGGAAGGAGGGCCCGGAGGTGGTTCAGGAAGACCTGCCGCATCCCACCAGCAGCCTCAGGCGTCGCCACCACAGCCCCGCCCTTGCCAGCCTTCCTGCACTGCTACTGCCTCTTTCCACGAAATGCTGGCTTCCTCGCAAGCCAGAGTTGATGAAAGGAAAAAATATGGGCCACCCGTGTAGCTTTGAACATTGAAGCATAAGGAAATGGAAGTGGCAGAGCAAATGACCAATGTTGATCTGTGGAGGATCCAAGTCACCGCCATGCATGACGTAGAGCAGGCTAAAAGCTCACAGCAGCATCCTCCGCCGTTACAAGGTGCACAAAGTCGCCCTCCTTTGCCACCGAGCTCTGTGAGCGCGGGCAAATATATCGCACAGTAAAAATTTTAATTGTATTAGTGGATTTTCATGGTGCCATTTGAAAGGTCAAAAATGGAGCATGAAAAAGAGCATGGCTACGAGGGCAGAGTAGGCGAGATGAGGACATCGGTGAGGATGATGCGAATCGGGATGCGGGGCTGTTGAGGCCCCTGTCCCTCGTCCTGGCTGTGAAAGCCAACGCTGCCAGCAACTCGTAGTCCAGGGCGCAAGCGAATCGCCCCCCCCTTCTCCTCCTCCACTGACTCCACTCCGTTCAGTTGGGAAAGTAAAAATGAGGGCACTTTCTGCGATCTTTGGCCTGAGCAACCAGAGTTAGATTTGGATGTTGCTTGCCTTCTAATGGGGCCACAGCCTTCAGATCACCACTGAGCGGCAACAGCCGGAACTCCCGCCAAGGGTTCATCAGGCGAAACCTCACCTGCAGGCTCATGTGGCCTGCTTGATTAGCTTATGTTTCAATTTGAACATTTTGCTGGAGTTCCGTATTTATTTCTCAATACGCAACTGCCAGTCATTAGTGCAAATGTTAAGGGCTATAAATAGATGCTAGCAGGGCAGGCAGAGTCTTGAGAACATGCAGATGCAACAGACTATGTGGTTCCTCTCCTCCTGGTTCCCCGGCAAACTATCCCGGTACACAATTCGACTGAAGCACAGCCCGGACCCTTCCAGCTCATTCACAAGCTCAGGGCGATTGAGAAGCTGAAGCAGAGGCTGGCTGCATGAAGTGAATCTGTACCTTCACTTCCAGTGGCTCATCTTTGGCCGGGAGTTCCTTCCGGCTCCTCTGGGAATCGGCTTCCAGAGTCTATTTCCATGGCGAAGGTTTTTGCGTTGCCGGCCAAGCTGAAGAGCAGCTTGCTCGCCATGTTCGCGTTGCTGCAAGATTTCTTTTCCGGTCTAATATGGTGCTGCGCAAAAAAGGTTTGGAAAATTCGTCGCACCCAAAAGTTGGATGTTTCAAGCAGGCATATCCTGATTGGAAAATATTGCTGGTGCAATTCTGTAATAGTGTGAAATCTTTGTTCCTGTTCTTCATTTGTCAGTAGGCTGTTTTTACCCCTACTGTTTTCTCCCAACCATGTTGGATGACTAAAACAACAACAGCAGTATTTTGTAACAGAAATGCAGTAGTACCAGGCTAGGAGCCTGGTGAGGGGGGCATGCTGCTGACGGGTGCGCAGAGGCAAACAAGGCTGTGTGTTGTGGAAGAAATTTGGGCGGCTTGTCATTCATGACTTCCTTTTCTGGGTGAGCCCAGATCCCATCTCAAGCTCAAGCTCAAGCTCCATTCTATTCTATTCAACAATTCATTCAATCATTTTATGCCCTCTTTTGGACTAATTTCATCTAACTGATAGCTGTCGCCACAACAATCTAAAATCGTTTGAATCTATTTTTTAATTCCAATCCCTACTGAAGCTCCCCTATTGTCATCTAAAACCGAAGACTGCAATTCCATTCCTGTTCCGGAACAGGAACATATATCTGGTACCATCGGCAGGCCAAATGTGGGCCTCTTTTCTCCAAAATTTGGAATTGCCTCGAGTAAAAAGTCAAGGAAATACAATTTCTACTAGTGGAATCTGCTGCTTGGTCAGTTGCATTTTGTTTTTGGCGCGCAGTTCAGTGTCTCTTTCCATGCGCGCCCAAAAACAAAATGCAGATGACGCAGCAGATTCCACTAGTAGAAATTGTATTTCCTTGACTTTTTACTCGAGGCAATTCCAAATTTTGGAGAAAAGAGGCCCACATTTGGCCTGCCGATGGTACCAGATATTTCTCCCACTTTTAATATAGTATAAAATGTAAAAGTAAAATTGGATATTGTTGGCTATATATTTAGTTAAGATTTTATTAGATAAATCAAAAAGTGAATAAAAAAACTTATTTGAAAAATATAACAAAAAGGAACTTCGAAAAATATTATGCAAATTCATTGGAAAATTAACATATTTTTGGGAATTTTTCTTGTCTTAAACTCAGAGGAATCGATTTTTGGGAACAAGGAGTATTATTTTTGGTCTGCCGATGGTACCACATATTTCTCCCACTTTTAAGATAAAAAAATAAAAGAATAAAATAAAAGGATCAAAGAAGGTTTAAACCTGGTCATCTCTGAATCGAGTCAAATAGACAAGCCACTTGACCACACAGCCGCACAACTTCCTTTGTAGACTTAGACCATATTAATTGCTCAGAATTACCATTGAACCTTGCCAATTGATGCCTTAAGTACAGGCCGATTGAATACCTACTATCGTCCATTGAATAGATGCGGAGAAGGAGAAGAAGAAGAAGGAGAAGAAGAAGAAGGAGTTCGGACAAATGGTTTTGAGTGATTTTCTAATGATTGCTGCAAGTTTTGGGCGATTTCTCGCGAGTTTTGGACAATTCGATGATGCTCTTTCCAATGCAAAAAGAATCAGAACGATTGGATTCTTCTGTGAGGAGCAGGAGCCTTATCAATTTTAAGATCTAGCAATAACCCCGAAAACGTACACCTGGGTCGAAAAGAGGGGCTGGGCGCTGACGGTCGCTATGCTCCCTCGCGCCAGCCCAATTTCCATTCCTGTTCCTCAATTTTCCATTCCTGTTCCCCATATTTCCATTCCTCGGCTAAATTTTTTGCATTTCTTCTACGTTTTCTCCAAAATTTTGTTGAAAAAGTATGAAACTAACTACATAGGGTTATGTAATGGACAATTCTGCGTCGAATGGTGCCACTCGTTCTGCGTTGTTTTCATTTTTGGGGCCGTCGACACGAGTTTTCTGAAAAAAACCCAATTTTCGCCCTTTTTTTTGAGGAATGGAAAGTTTTTGGCACTCATTCCTCAGGAATGGAAAATTTTTGGCACTTATTCCTCAGGAATGGAAAATTTTCGGCACTCATTCCTCAGGAATGGAAAATTTTCGGCACTCATTCCTCAGGAATGGAAAATTTTCGGCACTCATTCCTCATATATTTTCAGCATAAAATGACTCCAGGTAACCCAAAAAGATGCAAAATCTACATAACTAAGTCCCACGAAGTAGTTAGGATGCTGTAGGCTGGATATCATTCATGTTCAGATTAATGCAATATTAACTATCCTGAATAAATGGTCTGAGCCTTAACTACGTACTTAGTGAAAATTAAGACTGGAACAAATTTTTTTCGACTTTTCCATTTCTAATCAAAAACACATCCAATGGGTATCAATCGAAAGCTAGTGATGCAGTGAGTGCAGAAATGAACTTTGTTTTGCCAATTTTCAATTGAAATTTGGCAATATTTGACATTTAATAGTTGAGGAATGGAAAATGGTCATTCCTCAGGAATGGAAAATTGTCGGCACTCATTCCTCATATATTTTCAGCATAAAATGACTCCAGGTAACCCAAAAAGATGCAAAATCTACATAACTAAGTCCCACGAAGTAGTTAGGATGCTGTAGGCTGGATATCATTCATGTTCAGATTAATGCAATATTAACTATCCTGAATAAATGGTCTGAGCCTTAACTACGTACTTAGTGAAAATTAAGACTGGAACAAATTTTTTTCGACTTTTCCATTTCTAATCAAAAACACATCCAATGGGTATCAATCGAAAGCTAGTGATGCAGTGAGTGCAGAAATGAACTTTGTTTTGCCAATTTTCAATTGAAATTTGGCAATATTTGACATTTAATAGTTGAGGAATGGAAAATGGTCATTCCTCAGGAATGGAAAATTGTTGGCACTCATTCCTCATATATTTTCAGCATAAAATGACTCCAGGTAACCCAAAAAGATGCAAAATCTACATAACTAAGTCCCACGAAGTAGTTAGGATGCTGTAGGCTGGATATCATTCATGTTCAGATTAATGCAATATTAACTATCCTGAATAAATGGTCTGAGCCTTAACTACGTACTTAGTGAAAATTAAGACTGGAACAAATTTTTTTCGACTTTTCCATTTCTAATCAAAAACACATCCAATGGGTATCAATCGAAAGCTAGTGATGCAGTGAGTGCAGAAATGAACTTTGTTTTGCCAATTTTCAATTGAAATTTGGCAATATTTGACATTTAATAGTTGAGGAATGGAAAATGGTCATTCCTCAGGAATGGAAAATTGTCGGCACTCATTCCTCATATATTTTCAGCATAAAATGACTCCAGGTAACCCAAAAAGATGCAAAATCTACATAACTAAGTCCCACGAAGTAGTTAGGATGCTGTAGGCTGGATATCATTCATGTTCAGATTAATGCAATATTAACTATCCTGAATAAATGGTCTGAGCCTTAACTACGTACTTAGTGAAAATTAAGACTGGAACAATTTTTTTTCGACTTTTCCATTTCTAATCAAAAACACATCCAATGGGTATCAATCGAAAGCTAGTGATGCAGTGAGTGCAGAAATGAACTTTGTTTTGCCAATTTTCAATTGAAATTTGGCAATATTTGACATTTAATAGTTGAGGAATGGAAAATGGTCATTCCTCAGGAATGGAAAATTGTCGGCACTCATTCCTCATATATTTTCAGCATAAATTGACTCCAGGTAACCCAAAAAGATGCAAAATCTACATAACTAAGTCCCACGAAGTAGTTAGGATGCTGTAGGCTGGATATCATTCATGTTCAGATTAATGCAATATTAACTATCCTGAATAAATGGTCTGAGCCTTAACTATGTACTTAGTGAAAATTAAGACTGGAACAAATTTTTTTCGACTTTTCCATTTCTAATCAAAAACACATCCAATGGGTATCAATCGAAAGCTAGTGATGCAGTGAGTGCAGAAATGAACTTTGTTTTGCCAATTTTCAATTGAAATTTGGCAATATTTGACATTTAATAGTTGAGGAATGGAAAATGGAAAATGGATTTTCAGGTTCATGTGTGAATGGTGTTCTGTATTGTTCTCTCTCATCTCAAATTGTTCTTATTGTTCATTGTTCTTATTGTTCTCAAATTTATCTCTCTGCCTGCATTGTCATAGAAAATTGAAGCACTTCAAACAGATCGGCATTCAGCTTTCAGTTTCTTGAACACTGATTCAACAAGACCACTGGTGATCACTTCCTCTGGCTCATAGACTGAGGGGGGTGGTGGGAGGCAGAAAGCTTTTTCTCAACACCAAAAAACAATTCATTTCACAGCCAACAACAATTCATTTCACAGCCGACAACCTTAAAATCCATTTTCCATTTTCCATTCCTCAACTATTAAATGTCAAATTTTGCCAAATTTCAATTGAAAATTGGCAAAACAAAGTTCATTTCTGCACTCACTGCATCACTAGCTTTCGATTGATACCCATTGGATGTGTTTTTGATTAGAAATGGAAAAGTCGAAAAAAATTTGTTCCAGTCTTAATTTTCACTAAGTACGTAGTTAAGGGTCAGACCATTTATTCAGGATAGTTAATATTGCATTAATCTGAACATGAATGATATCCAGCCTACAGCATCCTAACTACTTCGTGGGACTTAGTTATGTAGATTTTGCATCTTTTTGGGTTACCTGGAGTCAATTTATGCTGAAAATATATGAGGAATGAGTGCCGAAAATTTTCCATTCCTGAGGAATGAGTGCCGAAAATTTTCCATTCCTGAGGAATAAGTGCCAAAAATTTTCCATTCCTGAGGAATGAGTGCCAAAAATTTTCCATTCCTCAAAAAAAAGGGCGAAAATTGGGTTTTTTTCAGAAAACTCGTGTCGACGGCCCCAAAAATGAAAACGACGCAGAACGAGTGGCACCATTCGACGCAGAATTGTCCATTACGTAACCCTATGTAGTTAGTTTCATACTTTTTCAACAAAATTTTGGAGAAAACGTAGAAGAAATGCAAAAAATTTAGCCGAGGAATGGAAATATGGGGAACAGGAATGGAAAATTGAGGAACAGGAATGGAAATATGTTCCTGTTCCGGAACAGGAATGGAATTGCAGAGATCCCCATCTAAAACGATAACCATTTCAGGTAGCTTGCCATTTTTTTATCTACAAGGACAATCCAGGTATGGGCTGCAACTAAAATGACCCAGGCTTCAATCATAGACCAACGAATGCTTCAATAACTGCTTTGAATTTGTCGAGCATTTTTCTCCAACAAAATTGACAATATAACAACCAATGAGTGCGGGAAAACTCGCCAAAACCGCATTTCACGCCAAAAATATTTGCACGCAACCAGATTTGGCAACCAAAAGCGACTCAGCCAGAACAGCACCAAATTCCCCACTCAGATTCCCTGAGATCCAACAAGAAGCCTGAACATAAGCCGAACAGCAAAACATCTCAACAATCCAAATGCCAGCACAGAAGAAGAAACATGACAGAGCAGTGGAGGAGACAAAGAAGGTGCATAAATATTTGATGCGAGGGCCGAAGGCCTTTTACTGTTTGCAGAAGCGGGTGTAGCGGAGGCGAAAGGGGTTGTCCTTACGGTCCCTGAGGAAATGGCAGCGGTGATCGAAGGACCAGCGGAGCGAGGTGAGGCGGAGCAGCTTCAGATTGGGAAGGAGGCGACGAATGTCGGCCGGGCTGACGTCCAGACCGCAGGGCAGGCTCAGACATCGGAGACCGGCCGGCTCTTTGCTGCCTAAGGCATAGACGCTGTTTCAAGTTTTCGCCTACACTTGCTGATAGAGAGAATATATTGATAGCCATTGACATGTTTCTAGAGTAATAAACTAACGCCTATTGTCACAGTTGCCTCAGTTATCCCGTCCTATGGGAGAAATGGTGCAGAGTTTGCGAAAGACAGTGAAGCATAGAGTGAACCAGAAAAAACGGATCCAAAAATCATTTCAGATATTTTTGTGAGCACTGAGCACGGGTGCTGTTAATTTCATTTACTGGGCTAAGCTATGAAGGTTTTTGGTGAAGGGATAGCAGAGTGAACCAAAAATCGGCTGGTAGCCATTTGGGTGGGTCCTGGGGGCGAAGACGAGGTCGCGAAGGCTGGAGGGCAGAGCATCCCAAATTCGCGGCGACAACACCGACAGGCGCAGCTTCTCCAAACGATGGAGCTTGGCGAACAGTGCCAGCAAACTCCGCTCTCTGCAATATGAGGAACTATTACCCAACAATTGTGTGTCCCGATCAAAAAAAAGAAGAGCAGGCTCAAGCTGACAGAAGAGTTTATAAAGTATTTAAGAGAGCTTTACTGAGAGTTTCACAAGTCCTTTGCGGAAAAATGTTGACCCCCCCCTTTTTATATTTTTTCGAAACTAAACACAATTCTAAGACTTTTGGTGGCCTGTGAGTGTGCAAAACTCGAAATTCGATTAGTCACATAATCAGAAGGATACAGGTCTAGGAAAATTTTATAAACCAAAAACATTTTTCGGCTATTTTTTATCTATGCTGTAACATAAGAACAAAATGTGAAATCTTATTTTCAACCTCAAGTATCTCTCGTGGTGCACAGTTTACAAAAGTGTGCATTGGTGCATATACGTAAAATTGTCTGAATTTCAAGAAAATTCGGGTGCAGTTGTCCGAAAATCGAGTTTTTCAAAATTTCGAAGAAAGAAAAACCGGCACTTGATCGTTGAGCGATGATCAAAAAAAACAAAATATTCTTCTTGTCAAGACGGTTCGAATGGTGGTCAAATCATAGAAATCGGTTGAAAACAAATGGAGTTATTGCCAATCAAATATTTGGGCATTTTTGAAACTTCAAAATTTTGCCAAAAATCGAATTTCGAGTTTTGCACACTCAGAGGCCATCAAAAGTCTTAGAATTGTGTCAAGTTTTGAAAGAAATACAAAAAAGTAAGGTCAAAATTTTTCGCCAAGGACGTTTCTGAGACACTCCACCTTCTCAGTAAAGCTCTCTTAAGCATATGCGTTGAGAAAACGTCATATTATTGTAAAGCATCAAACTTTCACTCATGGAGTTGATTTAATTTTTGTATAAAATACTTGTTTTAGCAGAAATTCTTAAAACTATTATCAAAACCATGGCGTAATCACGATTCCCACCTTGAACGTTAAACTTTTGGGAAGTGAACCCCTGAATAATTTCAAAAACCGCTTCTCAATACACGAGAAGAAAGGAATATAGGAGCACTAACACGGGGCGGATCTTGGGAGCGCTTTGGCTGCTGTAAAAGGTAGGCTGTGTGAGCTCGGTTATGTTGCCCTCGGCGAGGTCCAGCTCTCGCAGGCTGCCCGCCAGTCCCTTCAGCAGGTGCAACTGCCGCAGGCTCGTCGCCGGGAAGCGCAGGCTCCGGAGCCCGGCCAGCTGGCGCAGCTTCGTCTGCAACAGATTCTTTCCGTTAGAAAGACTGCTAAATCAGAAGACGAAGAGTTACTAAGAGATTCCGACATCAAACGTCCCAGCCATTGGTGAGAGCTTAAAGAAACTTGAATGACGATGGCTACGGGGTCCTCTTTCCAAAACCATCGCCGGTACTTCTTGCCGAAACAGAAGCGCTTCGTGTCCGTGGGCAGTTCCAGCGTTGTCTCATCCTTTCCCTTCCTCAATTCAATTTTCGTATCAACTGGTTGAAAAAAGAATGGCTCATTAGGGCACCTGAAATAGGTGTAGTTGATGGTGCGACCGACATTGCGCTCTATGAAGGCCTGCATCGCCTTGCTCGTTCGCAGCATTGCATTCAGGCTCTTCTCCCGCAGCCACCTTTTAGTCCTTTCATTTTTGCCTATTGCTGGATTTTAGAAGAACACAAGGAACAATTGGAAAATGCGCAAAAATGGAACTGAAATAAAAAATCTGAAGAAACTTTGTTCAATTTTTGCCTTTTTGTCTGGAAATTCAAGTCAGAGAAAGGGAAAGAGAAAGGGGCCCTAGAGAAAGGGGCTGTGGCGCACGCCTGCCTCTAGGCCCATCTCTCTGCTCCACCCTCCAGGGCCCTCTCTCACTGGCTTCCAGGAAAGTGGCGATGGGAAGAAGCCTCTTGGGAAAAGGCGGTAGGTGAGCTGCATTGGGATGAAGAGGGCGGTTGGCGGGCACTGGAGCACTTCCTCCCTGCTACCGCAGACCCCAGCACCATCCTCTGCGCCATGGAGGCCTGGCTCTGGCACAGCTTGCGCTCATCCGTCCCCTACACCCCACCAAGACTGGCAAAGTCTCGAGCCCAGCCCTACATCACATCCCATTGCCTTAGGCTCAGCCGAGAAACCTCAGAGGCCTGGAAGGCCTTGCGAAAGGAGCCAAACAGTGCAAGACTGCGGCGGCTTTACCAGAGGAAAAAGGCTCAAAAAAGGGCGGCGATAAGGGAAGCAAAAGAGGCGTTTGTTAGTGAGGAGATTGGGAGGGCTGCCTCTGAGCGCCGCCTTGCCTCCCTCCCCCGCCGACTTGCCTCAGGCAGCCGCAACGCTCTCCCGCCCCTCTTGCACCAGGGCAAGGTCCTTGTACAGGACGCTGACAAGGCAGAGGGCCTCGCCGCAGTTTTTGCCTCCAAACATGCCCCTCCTGCCCCCTACCCCCCACCACGCCCACCTTCCGCCCTCCACCAATCCCTTCTCTTCACCAAGGAGGAGGCCCTCAAGGCCCTTTGTGCTCTAAAAGGCAACAAGGCGTCCCCATCAGCTGGTCTCCCCTCCGCCTTCGTCAAAAAGATGGCTGGCTGGCTTTCCAGTTCCCTCGCCTGCCTTACCAACGCCACGCTAGAACAACAAGTGGTCCCAACAGCCTGGAAAGTGGCAGAGATCATCCCAGTGCCCAAGAAAGGCTCGGCTTCATCAACGGAAAACTACCGCCCAATAAGCCTTCTGCCCAGCTTGTCTAAGGCCTGGGAAAAGCTGCTCCTAGAGCGCCTAAGACCATACCTGGTCACGAACAGCCACCAGTTTGGCTTCAAGCCCAGAAGCGGATGCTCCGATGCTCTGATGCGGGTTCAGCAGGCAGCCCTGGAGGCAGCCAAGCTGCAGAAAGCCGTCCGCGTTGCCTTGGTCAGCCTAGATGTCAAGCGCGCCTTTGATACACTCAGCCACGTCTGCATCGTCAACACTCTCCTTGCAAGGGGGGCACCCCCTTCTCTGGTGAACGTGGTGGGCGACTGGCTACAGGGCCGCTCTTTCCGGGTGAAGGTGGGCAATTCACTCTCCGCCCCCCATCCCATCCCTTCTGGAGTTCCACAGGGCAGCTGCCTCGGTCCCTCCCTATTCAACGCCTGTACAGACTCCATTTTCTCCCTCCCTCTCCACCCCGGCACACACCTGCAAAGCTATGCGGACGACACACTCCTGGTCAGGGGTGTGAGCAGCGAAGAGGATGTACGCTGCATTGAGGATGACCTCGAGTCCATCCGTATCCACCTCGCGGGAATGGGCCTCCAAATCCACCCAGGCAAAACCCAGCTACTCGTATTCTCCCTTTCCCCACACCTCGGCCACCTCCCCCGCCCCCTCCTCTTCGCCAACCACCAGCTCCAGGAGGAGACAGCCATGCGCTACCTGGGCGTCATCCTGGACCCCCTCCTGTCCTTCGACAAGCACTGGCAGAGGATCTGCGGATCCGCCAGAGGGATTCAAGCTGCCCTTCAACGCCTCCTAGCACACCACCCTGCCGCCACCCGCCTAGCCCTCCTTCAGCGAGTCGGTGGCCTCGTCCTCCACTCTCTCCCCTACTGCCCACCATCCACCTTGGCTGCAGCCAACAGGGTTCGGAGCCTCCTAGGCAGACAGGCCCGCGTTGCCCTAAATGACTGGGACAACAACCGCCAGCTAGTCCTCACCAAGGCCAAGCTCCCATCCTATGAGGAGCTACTCTTCCGCCAGTGCTTCCTATTCATCTGGCAGAGCTTAGTCCAGGGGCGGGCCTATGGCACCTGGCTGGAGGAGCTCCACGCCGCCCCCTCCCCCCCATGTCACAACCATAGAAGCTACCCAAGCCCAAGCCCAACGGGAGTCTCAGCTCCCTGCCCTCGGCTTCTGGCGACTGGCGGACATCGGAGAGGCCGGTTTGGGAGCACGAGAGAGGCTCAACCGCCTCCAACCAGTCCGGCTGCGGCGCTGGTGGAATGGACTGACCTGGCGAGCGATTGGGCTGGACAACCCGCGGGAGCAGATTGGCAACGAAGCGCGAGCGAGGGCAGCAGCAGCAGCCCTTTTTGCAGCAACCGATCAAACCTCACTAAATCTGCTTACCTTCTAAATTTTTCCCCATAAATGTGCTGCGATCCCTATTATTGTCTGCCTCACAGCGTTTGCGCTTTGGCATAAAAAGACACTTGGAAAAGTCATATTGGAAAAATCAAAGATTTAAAAAAAAGGTTGTCATCAGCAAAATGAAAAGGGGCAAACGGGAAGAGGCAGTCGCGAAAGACGACATCTGGGAGGGCCTGGAAATAGCCCATGGGACTGGCGTCCACGTAGTCCTTCAGGCCCTTGTTCGTCTGACGCAGAATCTCCAAGTCCGCTTCCTCCAACCACCTGTGAAGCAGTTGGCTACTACTGCACTTTCGGGCAGAAGAAGAGAAAAGTAGGGGCAAACGGAGCGATGCACTGCCGGAAGACGAAGGGAGGCAGGCTGCGGAGATTGCCGACGGACTTCGAGAGGGTTGGGTCTAGGCGCTGGAGCTTTTTGGGGGGCTCGGTGAAGGAATTGCTGGCTTTGCGAGTGCCAGAAGATGAGGCCTTCATTTTGCTTCCTTTTGGACACTGCTTCGTTTGAGTGGCTTGGCTGGTGGAGGATTGCGCTGACCGATTGTGCTTTGTTGTTTTTCATTCCGCTCAGGTCAAACAACGCGGGCACTTCTCGCGCAAAATCCACTTGCGAAGATTCGTGTGGAACAAAGCGGCCTGACATGCATCAGAGAAATTTGACATGCATCGGAGAGAACTGGTAGAAATTTGGAGTAAAAACTGGGCATTGTAGAAAAAGCAATGGAAACTTATCGAAAGATTAAATGTGACCTGAATATTGAAAATTCAAAGGTTTACTGAACAAATGAATTTAGCCCACAGATTACAACTGAAAAACTACATACATTCACCACTGCTCATTTGGAGAAAACTCTAATGTTTTTTGCTAGAAAACATTTCTTCTATTTTTCACGTTTTGAATCGATTTTTGAATTGAATTGATTATATTAACAAAAAAACGTAAAATAACTAACTTTAATTCTCACAATCTGCATTTATTTTTCATGCTGTTAACATCCTATATCTACAACGCGGTTTTCTTCGAATTTTGAAAACTCTTTCGTCATCACAGTTGCATTAAGCCGTGATTTCATGCAACGTTGAGAGTTTTTTTTCACTTTTTTTCCAATGTTTCACAGGACAGATTCAGGTGCAGCTTTGCATGGGTGCGTTCAGATAACTGGCACCTTTTTTTTGCCGTCTTCAATCAAGACCATGTTTCAACTGGGCTAGGGTGTGCCCAGTCAAATTTCGCCTGCGTCGTCTTTGTCCAACTCATTGCATCGTCTCAGCAGCAATGCCTCTGAAAACTTCCCTGCCCATCTGCCTGGTGATTGGCTTCATTGGCCGTAGCTTCGCTTGCATTTGCTTTCAGCAAATAAGCTCCTTGCAACATCGCCTATGCAGGGCCAATCTGGGCATTTCAGCTCAAATTTCTCGACTTTTGGGGCCTATGGAATTATATTTGCAGTGTTTGTTGGCCAAGGAGTTCAAGGAAATATGATAAGAGGGCCGTTTGGCATGCGAGATCTGGAGATCACATTTGTACCATCAGCTTTTTACAGGGTGCTTCAGAGTTATTCAGCATACAGTTATCAATAAATGTTGTTTGTGTAGGGCAAGCGGAACAGCGATGGCCTCGTGAAGCTGAACACAAGCCTTAGTGACAGCTGTGGTACGAGTGTGCCGATGCACCGAAATCTGCTTATCATCAGTTCAAAGACAATTCAACTATATTCAGCTCAATTATTTAGTTTCTAAGAAGGTTCTTCATTTTTGAAGTTTGTCTAAATAACGGAGATTTAAAAGTAGCCAAAATTACTAGATATGGACTGAGGCAAATGTTCTAAAAACATAATATTGCCATTTTATCAAGCCCAGCAGTTTTCATTTGAACGAAAAACTGATTGAATCCGTTATAAAATCCCAGTTCCTTGCAGCCAATGATGATAGCCTGGTAAGCTGCGGGGGCAGCATCCAGATACCGATCGACAGCGTTTCTGATGAGGACAAACTGGAGTTGGCCAGGTCCAAAAGGCCAGGCTACTGCTTCCAAATGAAATGGTCCACTGTCAGGTTGTTTACATGAATTTGGAGGCCTAGGGCGTTGTCTGAAGTTTCTCTTGGTGGAGGGAGAAAATGTCAATCTCTGCCCTGTCAATCTCTCTGCCATCTCAGACTGCCCTGGCGTCGGGAGATTCGTGAGCCTTGCCGACGATTCGCGGTGAACTTTTCCAGTAAACTACCGTATGGCTCATTTCAGAGCGTCAAAATTCAAGTGCAGGTTTGAGCCGTGTTTCCGAGTTGTTGATTGATAAGTGGAAAAAATTGTAAGAACATGTGCTCGGAAAATATAGTGCGCGTGCTTCTGATCATTGGGGACAAAGTGCGCCAGACGCTTGACCTGGCAGGCACGGTGCTGAGGGAGCGAGAGCGCCGATATCTCAGTAGGTTTTTTAAAAATTTCAGTTTATTTCTTTCTTTATTTTCCTCGTTTCTTTCTTGTCTTCAATCATATCTTCAATTTAAATCATTTCTTAAAATATTTTTAAATGAATTTTTATGAGTTTAGAAGTTCACATGCAGGTGAAGTAGCAGAGATGCAAACAATCTACAATGTCCTGTATGATGGGACGGCTGAAATTTTACGCAATGCAGTCTATATCCGAAAGGTGAAATGCGAAACCTTCAGATCAGTTTTTTGTGATATTTATTGATTATTGCAGAAGCCGCGCCTTAATGGAGCGGTTCAAGAGTTGGAACTTTTTTCACCCTTAGCTGGAAAAACTGATTAGTCTTCAGTTCAGTAAATGAACTTTTTTTTGTGAAATTCTGCAGTTTGAAAAAAATCACCAGACTTGGAAAATAATGCTTTCAACCTGCAGATAAAGCAAAGCTTTAGCTGGCAAACAATCAAGTTGCGAAATTAAAATTGCTTTAACATTGATAAACCGCAATATATCAAAATGAAAATCTGAGTTTTCAGTTTTCATGGCAACATTGCAAATTAGACGAGCTTCAAAAAATCTTCATGGAAAAATGGCTCAAAAAGCCCCACTGGTTTTTCCAGTAAAACCAACCAATTCCATTTTTATCACCGTTGCATTTCGCATGGTAAACGCCGTTCGGGTTGACTGCAGCACAGTTGTTGAACCACCATCCACTGCAACAACATGACCTTATCGATCCATTCCCATGCTCAATAGCTCAAATCCTTTTCGATCAAAAGCTCCCTTACTGCTCTTATTGATTCTTCGCATTCTGTGTTCTTAGTTTTAGTGATTTTAGTATGTGATACCCTAGTTTCTACTCCCAAAATACACGGAGTTTGAATAAACACTTCAATAAAATTGACAAACTGTCCGACAAAAACTGAGCAAAATACCCAATTTTGTGACCTGCGGATGTGGAGAGCCTAAAACGCTTTAAATCCGGAGGATGTTTTTTGATTGACCGAGACCTGTATGACCAACCTGGCCCCATAATCATCGTCGATGGAGCAGCTGGAGGCATATCGATCGTGGTCCGCATCCTCAGTGGAGAACTGCATTCCGTTGGGCGTAGCGAAGGAGTTGTTCAGGCCCAGACCATCGCTGGCGTTGCCGGCTGAACCCGAGACATGGAGGGCATAGTTGCTGCTTTCGCTCTGCACCTAAATGAACCAAGTAAGATTGAGTCTTTTGAGATTT
Organism: Ptycholaimellus sp. GST1_10; assembly: GCA_030248095.1. Taxonomy (NCBI): domain Eukaryota; kingdom Metazoa; phylum Nematoda; class Chromadorea; order Chromadorida; family Chromadoridae; genus Ptycholaimellus; species Ptycholaimellus sp. GST1_10. The sequence goes on from JASANA010011672.1 coordinate 21,547, forward strand.
AAGCAAGTTTTTTGAGGAGCGGTTTCAACTTAAGCCTTATACTGTAAGCACGAACCCTTATTGGGCTGGCGCGAGCGAGCGTTAGCGAAGTGTCAGCGCCCAGCCCCTCTTTTCGACCCAGGTGTATGTTTTGAGGGTTATTGCTAGATGTTAATTTTGATAAGGCTCTAGCGCATTACAGGAAGCTGCAATCTTTCTGATTCTTTTTGCATAGGAAAGAGCAACATCGAATTGACTATAGTTTCTTTTTTGACTTTTGCATAAAACGAATTATTTTCCCCTGAAAAATGCAAAAAACCATTTGTCCGAACTCCTTCTTCTTCTTCTTCTCCTCCTCCGCATCTATTCAATGGACGATAGTAGGTATTCATTTCTTCCCCCATCCCCTTCCCCGGGTCCCTGGGTCTCAAGTATTTATTAAATCTTAGCTCTTCATTTACTCAATGATGTATATGGACCAGTGGTGTAGTGGTGAAAGCGATTGAGCACAAAGATGAAACTTAATGGTTCGAATCCTGTTCAAATATTCATTTTTATTTTTGTTTCTTTGAAGTTGAGAAATCAACTAGTACCATCGCCAGGCCAAAATTAATGCTATTTTCTTCCAAAAATCGACTGCCCAGAGTAAAAGTTTAGAAAATTTCTGTAAAATAAGTTGTGCCAATATTTTGCATTGTATTTTTCAATTTCGAATATTTTCTTTTCGTCATATTTTTTAAACAACTTTTTTCTACAATTTTTTATGTATCAAATAAAATTTTAATTAAACATATAATGAACAATAATTGAACAATTTGTATTTATACATTTTATCCTATACTAAAAGTTGAAGAAATAACTGGTACCATCGGCAGGCCAAATGTGGGGCTCTTTTCTCCAAAATTTGCAAATGCCTCGAGAAAAAAGTCAAGGAAATACATTTCCTACTTGTGGAATCTGCTGCGTCATCTGCATTTTGTTTTTGGGCGCGCATGGAAAGAGACACTGAACTGCGCGCCAAAAACAAAATGCAAATGTCCAAGCAGCAGATTCCACAAGTAGGAAATGTATTTCCTTGACTTTTTTCTCGAGGCATTTGCAAATTTTGGAGAAAAGAGCCCCACATTTGGCCTGCCGATGGTACCAGTTATACTGCTATTCATTTTGACCAGAGGCTCAATCTGTCACTCTCTGTTCCCTTGCTCAGTATGCATGTTAGCTCTAAAGAGTGCTCCACGTATCTCAACCAGATTGAAACTTTAAAGAGACCAAAAAGTTGGTGTAGGTCTGGTAGGCAGTGCTATCGTCCTGACAGTCCTGCATCTCGAAACGAATACTGGCGATGCCGCAGTAGCTGGTCAGCAGGTGCATGTTCTCCAAGCCCCACCAGAAGCTCGTGTCCTTCGTCGGCAGGCCGAAGCCCGCCCTGTACTCGGACCAGTCGCGAGCAAAGCTCGCCCTGGCGTCCACCCGCCTTCAAGTATGAGAATTTGAGCAGCATCATTATGGAGCTTTTTCCTGGCAAACATTTTTAGGCTCTTCCGGGCAACGTTTTTAAGTGAATTGCAACGTCATGCCTGTGCTGTAACAGTGGCAATGTACAAAATGCTACTCTCATAATGCTGAACTGTACTTGCCTTGCCTTAATTCACTCTACCTGCCATCCTATTGACTAAAGCTGGCTTTATTCTTAGGCTAAACAGACTCCCAAAATCTCACTGCTGCACGACGGTCAGACCGCCCGCCTCCATGTCGCAGAGGGCAGCCATGTGGAGGATGCGAGGTCCATCAAGGAGGCGCAGCATGTAGGTGCCAGTAGTTCGATGCCCCGCAGCGTAGAAGTCCCTGCAGGTGTAGCAGCTGAAGCTGAGCTCCGTCGTGCTGGCTGCTGGCATTGGGGTTGTAGGAGCGGTTGTGACGGGCTCGTATTTGGCCGGATAGAACAGAGCAGCCCTGAAAGACCACTGTTGCTGGCTGAAGACACTTTATATTTCGAAAATAACGCAGCAAATTCGGGCACATTCATTCACAAAAATGCATGTGAATGATTGTGCCCGAATTCGTGCAAAGTTAGACCTTTGCAATTGCAAACATAGTTTAGGAATTAAAAAAACTAAAGATTAAAATAATTGGATCTTGCGAAATTTACAAATGCAAATGAGCAGCCAACCAACGATGAGGGAGATTGGAGTCTGCAGAGCCGCTGGCAAAGTGAACAGAGAAGAAGGAGGCCTCCGAGGTCAGTTCACTGGGGCAGCTTGTTTCCGTGCATCAGAAAATTTAGTATTAACATAAAATATTAATTTGTGCTAGAACATTCCCAGACTCTGCTAAGAGCTTCCAGAAGCCGTCGTAAATGTACAAAATGTCCTTGGCACCAAGCTGGAGGTCAAGCCATCGAAGTATGAGTGGATTTTTGCCGTCACCTTGGATCATGTAAAGACATGCCATCTGACTGCAGTAACCGTCTGGGTATCCTTCAAAATTATTTGGAAGCCGAAACACCGAACGAAGGAAATTTAAACGAAGTTAATTCTTGCAACGGAAGTTTTACTTGCCAATTTGTTGTAAAATTACAGGTTTCAAAATTGATTTTTTTTAGATGTTCAAAAAAATCTGGTTCAAAATAATTTAAACTCAAACTAATGAAGGAATACCAGGAGAAGAGAAAACGCCAGAAATATGGCCAGACTGAAGCTGGAACACCTCTGTTCCACAGGTACAGGCTGAAAAGGCTTGATGACCAATACTTCGTGCATATTTTGATTTTGATGTCACCGGTGCTTGTCGCCAATCGTGCGAAAACCAGAATTAGCGCAGTCCATATTTTAACTATTCCACATTTAGTCCACATAACTTTGCTGTTCATGAATCCCCTGAAGTTATAAAAAAAAATAAGAAATAGCAGTATGTCCGAAATTTTCAGCAAAAAAGTTTTACAAAAAGGTTACAAAAAGAACGTGAATTTTTTTGCGTGGTTTGAGCTCGAACATCAAACACACAACAAGGAGATATTTCTAATTGGTTTAGGGAAATTGAAAAGGCCCGATTTCGAAAAGAGAAGAACAAAAGAAGCAAAGCAGGTGAAAACACCGAATGATAAATTGGAAGTAATTATGATGAATCAATTTGCAGTAATAACGGTGCGTAAAAAAAGATTTATCTGACTATAAACACTCCTAAGCTGTGAGAAGCAGAAGTCTATGGGAGTGTGGTGTTTTGGCAAACAAAAGCTGGCCAAGATTATGCCCACGAGAAGTTATTCTTTTACAAGTCATCTTTTACGAGAGAATTTATTAAAAAAATAAAAATTTTATAATTATAGCTACCAATGCTTCCACCTGGCAGGCCCTCAAAATATAAAACCTTTTCATTTTATTGCTTAAAAGGACCCCTATGCCCCATTTAGGCGGCGAATGTTATCATATTGTAAAGATTGAAGTTTATCAGCCCCAGAAGAAAACGCCTATCCAGTCATTGCCAAGTAGTCAGTGAGGGTAATACCAAAACTATTCAGTTTATCAAAAGTTTCATTCACTTTTATGCAAATCATGTTCTGTGTTTATGTTGGATATTTTAGATATCTCCATAATGTCCTCATTGCTAACTGTTTATTGCATTAGTTAAATCGTACTATATTGTTACACTTAGTTTATTTTTACTCTTGGTTCAAACGGTGAAAAGTAGCCGTTTGTCTTTGAATATCACTCTGGGCATTTTGGTTGGACATGGAAGGCTGCCTAGTGTATTAGAAACCGCCATAGGGAGGTTTCTCGCCCTTGGCGGAGTTGTAGATCTTGACGACAAGCTTGCACCTTCCTCCGAACCCCTTGCCATAGCAGTACTTATAGAGCCTTCAATATTGATAACATTTTTGATCAAAAAAATGGAATGAGCTGTGCAAGAAGAGCTTTAAGAAGCGAGAATTGGTGGCTTCATAATTTTCGGTCTACTATTTACCGACATAATTGATTTTGCAATTTCTTACGCTGGTATCACGAACTTTCGTAACCGGGAACTTTCGTACCCGAACTTTCGTACCCGAACTTTCGTACCCAGAACTTTCGTACCCACGAACTTTCGTACCCGAACTTTCGTACCCGAGTTAGGTTTGCTTCAAAGAAAGCACCAGAAGTGCCAGCATCCATTGTTAGCATAATACCTGACCAGATTTTGCCTCAACTGAGTATTTAGGGATATTACAAAGGCGTGGTTTATCTTGACCCTCCACGAGCTAGCTGTTTTGTTGAATTTCTGCCCCCCACTGAAGATTGAAAAACTTGAAAGTTTTTGAAAATAGAACAAGTATAATGGCGCAAAGCGCAATAGGCAAACTGGCTGAAATTACTGCATGATACAAGGCTTATGGATCCACGAAATCACAGTGCCATCTTGCCATGCCATGTAAGGTGGAATCTTTTGGCAAACTTCAGACAGGCCATTTCCAGATTTCAATGTTTGAATCCTGCCAGCCGATTATTGAGTCCAATTAGAATTCGAATTTTGACAATATGTACATTGAGAATTTGAGATAACCCTGGCGTTTCATCCTGATAATTACTGGTTCTGAATTTATGAGCAAAACCATAGGAAATTCAGGTACAAAAACTTGGGTACGAAAGTTCGGGTACGAAAAGTTCCGGGTACGAAAGTTCTGGGTACGAAAGTTCGGGTACGAAAATTCGGGTACGAAAGTTCGTACAACCCTTACGCTTCAATTAACTCAGCCGATTTCTGGCGAAAACCACACACAGCAACAGTAAAGGCTAGTACAAATTTGGCCACATTTTGCGAGTCAGTAAATTAGAGCATTTTTCGTCTTTTGAAGAAGTAACCCGCAATCGGCGTCTGTCCAGCACATGTCGCCTATGCGCGCCGAGCCCGCCTGAGAGATCATCAAGGCCAGAAGAAGGACCATCAGTGGGGCTGCCATCTCGACTCTTGCTCTCTTTCCTTATGGCCTCACACAGCCTCTCCGCTTATATCCAGCCGCATCTTTCCCAGACTTTCAATAAAGTTTTTGCGGTGCTTTTGATCTTTTGATTCTTTGATCTTTTGATAAACTGCTTTTGCGGAGCTCGGAGAATATTTTTGCACAAGCAGAGACCATTGCTACTGTATTGAAAAGAGATTATTAAAAGAATTTATGGGGAATTTTCATTATTTCATAACAGCAATAAGACTATCTCTCCAGAGTTTTATTTAGGCGCTTGAGGGGCGTAGAAGTGTGGGTGAGAAGAGGTGTGAGTGAGTGAGGAGAAAGGGCAGAAGAGGAGGCATGAAGGAATGGCCGAACCGTCTTTTTTCCACTTAGCCTAACTGCATTGGCCTTCAATTGGACGCTGGCTGCTTGAATTCCTGCATCGTCCTCTCTACATTTCATCGTACAAAGTCCTTCTCGCCCCCTTGAGAAGCTTCTATGCTTTTCTCTTTCGTCCTGCTTTGTGTTGGAGATCTATTGCCATTTGGGAGACAACCTATTTATTTTGCTGCATTGTTTTGGATAGGCATTCGAAAAAGGTGTGGAATGAGAATGGCTGAGGATAGAGTTATGAGAAGGGTAGTGAGGAAGGTTGAGGAAGTGGTGAAGGAGGAGAATGCCGCAGGGTGACAATGAGTGCGGAAGCGGGGAGGATCGGGAGGGAAGAGGTTGATGAAAAGAGGGAGATGGGCGGGTAGGGGGAGGAAGAGGAGGAGGAGGGGAGGTAAAGAGACAACTTGGAGTGCGCAAAGAATCCCTCTGAAGCGTCGGAGATAAGGGCTGGAGGGGGAGGAGCGGGAGAGAAGCGGGGACTGCGCATGCCGGGCCTGGCCGGGGAGGGAAATCAAGCACGCCCGCTTAAGGCAAAATGCGTTCAGCGGGCCTCTGCCACGCGCTTACGCCCCCGCACCCCTTCTCTCCTCTACCTTACCCTTCCAACCCCAACCCCCTTCCTCCTCAACAGCAGCTCCAACCCCTCCTCTCTGCCGATGGGGGAAGGGGGCGAGTTCTGTTTGGCTAGCGTCTAATTGGCAGACTTCTGCCCGGGCGGACTGCTTCTGGCTGAGGGAGGATGGCAGGCGGAAGGGGTGGTGGAAGGGGAATGGGGAAGGGGGTGGATGGAAGGGGGAGTGTGCGAGGGGGAGATAGAAGAAGGAGGAGTGGGGTTCAGTGAGAGTGGCTCCTTGACGGTGTGGAGATTTGGGCGCTGGGCTGTGAGAAGGACTGTGGAGAAGGGAGGAGGAGGAGGAGGGCTGGTGACTGTGGAAGGGCGCGGGAATTTCATTTGCTGCAGATACTGGCAGGCCCTGAGGACTTGGGAGGAGGCAAAATATGAAGGAAGCCCGCGAATTGGAAGCAGCCAAGGCAGGCACAAAAGAGCGCCCGGAAATCCCCCGCCCCCTCCCCCCTCGTCTCTTCCTTCTCCTCCTATCCCACACTGCCTCCTCAACCTATTCCTGGCTGCTACAGTCCCCTTTTGGAAGCTTACACTTTTCTGGGAACCGGGCTAGGCGTCCGATTTTAGCTGGAGGAAGTGCGGAGTTTAGCCAGCCGAACTGGGTTGGGCGGAAGGAAGCCTTACTGCGGATATTAACCAGAACACCTAGCACCTTCAAGCTACCTTTTTCTGCCTTTCAACCTATTCACTTATCTGGATATGAATGAAAGGACGTCTAAACGTAGAACTAAAATGGAATATGACTATATTTCATAAAAAGGTGTAATATGAGCTAAAATGTGTAAGCCTTTATTAAATACAGCGAACCAAGTAAGTTCAAATCAGCATGTCGATTTTGATGAGGTTTGAAAAATTATTGGTTGGAACGCTTGATATGTGCCATACCAAAAAACTTATTAGGACAAATTCAAACCGTAATAAACTTACATTCTTAAAAATGTAGTATCCTTGGTGTAATAAATAAATCAAGCAGAATTTGAATTCTAGTGTCGCTTTGGCGTCATTAGGTTTCCTCCTGAAGCCCCGAGGGGAATTAATGCCCCCCTTTTTCCATGGCGAGTGACCTTTCATTATTCTCAAAGAATTCTTATTAATATTCCTTACAAGTTGATCATTGTACGCGAAATTAAATTTGAAGATAAAATCAATTAGCCGGGTCAAAATTCCTAAACGGGCTAAGCTCTGGTAGGAATGGGTTGAAATAAAAAAGCAGAGTTAGGCGGGCAAAGGAAGGTAGGTAAATGTCGGTTGTCAATGGCTGAAAGCTGTGGCTATGTGAGGCTTCTGGGCTTTTTGTGTCCTCTTCCCAGCAATCTATCAATCTAGCACCCTTGTGGCGTCACTAGCAGGCGGCAGAGAATCCTGGCCTGTGCGTATTGAGGCAAGCTGGCAGCAGGAGCAGAGGCGGGCAATGGCGGCCTGATGAATGTGATTAGCCTCATCAACCAACTCGTCATCGCCCAGCCCCCACACTCCCTCCACCTCCTCCTACACCACCACGCCAACAACCACTCCTTCACCCCCCTCCAAAGCGACTCCTTCTCCCCTCCCCTCCCCCCGCCCTCGTCCAACCATGGGTTTCTGTCTTCTCCTCTCCATCTATCCTTCTGTTATACGCACGGTTAGCGTTCAAAACACGTCTTTATCGATTCTGTTGTCCATTGGAGACTGGGGCTAATGAGAAGAAAAGAGGGAGTTGGACGTGGGGTGAGACTGGGAGAGCTGAGCTCCTCGTTTCACGTACGAGGCAGCAAATGTAATCATCCGCTTTGGAGGGGTCTTCGCTTTTTGCTGTAGCATGGCGGCGCTAACCTCGTTTCCCTCCCATATGTCTGCCTTTTTAACGAACGACCCCCCGCCGTGGATGGACTCTGAGCTGAGCTAGACGCCAACCCTCCAACACCCACCCAACTCTATTTTACCTCCCTTCTAAAACTCCAGCAGTGAAAGATGAAAGGATGAAAAGGAACCCTTTTCACCTGCGTCCAGCATTTATCCTCCCATTTGCTACATAGATGAAATGGAGCTCAATTGCAGCATGTCAGGAGAGGATAGGTTATGCCTGGGACTGCAGCACATCGCAATCTCCTTTGTGCTGGTCCTGGGCATCATCGGCAACGTTCTCGGCAACACCCTCGTAATCCTCTCCGTCTTCCACTACAAACGCATGCGAACATTCACCAACGTCCTTCTCGTCTCACTCGCCACCGCCGACACTCTCGTATTTACTTTAACATTTTCCTGCAATAAATTGTAGCTTAGAAAATGATGGATGATTTGAGGATTTGAGCCATCGATTGAAGATCTTTTTTTCTTTAACAAGGTGTTCCCCTAATTTCAAGTATTGTAGTGTAAAAAAATGAACGAAAACAATGAAGGAGTTTTCATAGATTGGCCAATTTGTTAGCTATCATTGATTGACAAGGATGATATATAGGTTGGAATCCTCGTGACGCCGATTGCGTTGCTGGATTTGTTGCACGGACACGCCTGGCCGTTCGGGCCGAGTAAGCCTCTGCTTCTCCTCAGCTTCCTTCCTGGTGCTAGAAGGTGAGGCGACGTTTGAGCCCTGTGCAAGTTGTGGGCAACGACAGACATCCTTCTCTGCACGGCCTCCATCCTCAACCTCTGCGTCATCAGCCTCGACCGCTACTTCGCCATCACCAGCCCTCTCAAGTACACCAGCTCCAGGTCACACCTCTGCATTGCCTCCCTCCTCTCCAGAGTCTAAGAAAGCTTGCTGGGGGAACAGGAGCGGAAAACTGGCAGCTGGTCTTGTGATGGCGGTCTGGGTCCTGTCCCTGGTCGTCTGCTCCCCGCCGCTCTTCGTCCCGGAATGGAAGGAGGACTCTTCTGTGTATATGCTCTTTCTGCCCTCCCTGCATCTATTCTGGCCAGTGGGGTTTCTGTGGGCTGCAGACAGAACCGGACGGGCCCAATAGTGTGCGGCTACACACGCTCCGTCTCCTACCGCATCTACTCCGCCTGCGGCAGCTTCTTCATCCCCTGCATCGTCATGCTCTTCGTCTACTACAAGATATTCAGAGTGGCCAGCACCCGTGAGAACCTCCTCAACCAGGCCGTCCCAAATGCCCGGTTTTTGCCTAGCCCTTTTTCCCCTCCCTTGAAGAATGTCTGCCTAGGATGAGCATCTCTACGCGGAGGCAGAGCCAGCTGCGCAGCAACGAGGCCTGGAACAACAGAAGGCATCAATCGCACAGTCATCTGGATGTGAACACCTACACCGTTGCACTCCGCTCACCTCTCGCACCCTCCTCCTCTCCCTACTCTCTCTCTCCTCCTCCAGGGCAAGCACGCACGCTTCCAGCGCAACGCCACCGAGCACCAGCTTCAGCAGAAGATCAGCAGCGCCTCCGCCGGCAACAACCTCCCCAAGTTCGCTCCTCCTCCTCCTCCTTTTCCTCTTCTATGACCCAGCCAGGGGTGGAGTGTGAGCTGAGGCGGGGAAGGAAGGGTGAAAGGGAGGGAGTGTAGGGAGGGAGGAATGTAGGGTGAAGGTGGAGAAGGCGGAGAGTGGCGATGAGTCGGAGGAGCTGCCGCCGTCCATCCTCAAAGTTCGCCCAGCCCAACCTCCTGAGGAGGCGGCGGGAGCGGAGTAAGTGACCCAGCAGACAGCTCCCTTCTTTTATTCGTCCACCTTTCGCTTCCCTCTTCCTGTCCTCATTTTCGACTCGTTCACAGTTGCGCCGTCCTAGCAGTGTGCCTTAGGCCACCTTCACTTGCTTCATTTTGCGCCTCTGAATGAAGCCATCAAAGTTGCTCTTCTGCCAGCAACTGAGATGGCTTCATTCAATTAGCAGACAACTTTTCCCAGCTAAAAAAAAGAAGGAACTGTAGGCATGGGATGAGTGCGGCAGAGCTGCGCAATCGTCGCGGCTACTCCATAGACCTGGAGGGACTGGCCGAGGAAGGCATCGCCTCGGCCCCAACATCCCTTCGCAGCCGCTCCCCAGTGCCGAGGATGAGTGCAAGCAGCCAGGACCCATCCATCCGGGAGGAGAACGGCGAGGAGAACCTGGTGCCCTTACTATCACAGGTGCCACCACAAAGCTATACACCAGCTGTCGTCTCCCCCACTACCTCCTGCCTTCACGCCCACCTCTGCTCCGAAGTCGTCCTGCGGCTGGTCCATCCTTCTAGAGGGTTTGGAAGAGTAGGGCATGCTATGGGCGCTCACATCCAGTCCCTCCCCAGCGCGGAGGATTAGGGCCAACAGCCAGGACTGCTGGACCCATCTATGTTATATCCCTGGCGCCAACGCAAAGTTTTTCACAAACAAAAATCCATTGCGACGGGACTTCACAAATCAATCTCAAGGAGATCACAGCGTCTCAAATCCAAGGTTAACTGCTCTATAGATAATAGCTAGGAAATTTGGGCCAACTTATTTAATTTCGATGTAGTGACAGCAGAATTGCTTGCAATCGAATGCTTTTGGTCACTTGCTTTTCAGACGGATGACGATGAAGGGGTAATGATGCGTATTTCTTCACCATTGTTCGTGTATACTTAGCTAAGCAATCCAGGCCTAGTAATACCGTAGCAAAAAAGAGCAGGTTTGCAGCCAGGAAATTAAAACAGATTAGAAAAATTGAAATAAAATGAGAAACTTGAAGACGGTGAGGGCCTCTACTGGAATGGATACGCATTCGAATCTGATGAAAACGGCCAAAACCTACTACACGGATCACAACAAGCAGTTTCGCGGCTCCAGGGAGCGAATCATGTACCAAAAGGTTCCTTTTCTCCCCTTCATCCTCTCTTAGCCTCCAGCCTCATCCCCCAAGGACTGGGGATGAGTGGGCGAAAGTAAAAGTAGGGAAAGGGTGCTGGGCTTCTAGGCGGAGGCAGAGCTCATAAAGTTCCGCAAGCAATTCCAGCGAACGGTGACTGTTCTTTGTTGGCCTATTCTGGCGTGGTGTTAGGGCGCTGTGAGTGGCGAGGAGTTCTTACTTACCCTTCGTTTTGTCCCCGCCTCTTCTCTTCCTCCTCCTTCCTCATCACCCTCTCCTCCGCTTCCCCTCACCGCTCCTTTAACCTCTCCATCTATTCGCCTTCTCGGCCTTAGCGGTGAAGCTTCTCAGCCTTTTCCACCCATACACCGCCTCCATCACCTCTTTCCTTGCATCCGCCACTGAGTCCCTCTGCCCCACTCCTTGGCATTGCTTTCGGCTCCCATTCACCGCCAGCAGCAGTGAGTAGGCTGAAAAAGAGGGCGAAGAGAAAAGCGAGTGGGCAGGAAAGGAAGAGGATGGTTTCAGGAGCGAAAGGCGCTAAAGACAATCGCCGTCGTCGTCTGCGGCTTCATCGTCTGCTGGCTTCCATTTTTCATCTACTACCTCGTCGAAATTGCTTTGCCGGAAACCGACGAAAACATGTAGCAACATTTTCTACTCCCCTTTTCACCTGGAAGCAGGAGTAGGCAGAGTGGATGTTTGAGGACGCTGCTGGTGTTCGGGGACATCTTCCTCTGGCTGGGCTACTGCAACTCCTTCCTCAACCCGCTCATCTACACCCTCTACAACGCAGACTTCAGGCGCTGTTTCCGTGACCTGGTGAGGGCTGGGGAGGTTATGGGAGAGTAAGTGGGATGTGTTTGAGATGACTTGCGGGCCTTGTCGAATGCGAGTGTCCGGCTCTGGCATCTCCAAGCGCATGTCCGTGCGGCGGCTGCATCAGACGCGCATGTGACCTACAACCTCTCCTTCCTCTCCTTTCTCCTGCTAATGCACTGCCTGCCCTACTCTCATTCTATTTTGTCAAGACTCTATTTTTACGCCATGAAATGAAAATGAAGAATGCTCATCAGTTGAGCCACTACGAAAACAATGTGTAATTTCCCTTGGCAGTTTCAAAATCTGGATCTGGATTCGAAAAGTGGTAATTTCACAAGCATTATGCTATGAAAATTGTTTACTATATGAAGAAATTTAATAAGAGAAATACTCTATAGAAATTTCTTAATCGATTTCGCAGTTGGTGCAAGAATGAATGTCATGGTTAAAAATTTCGCTAAATTTTGGCTAGTTAAACGTTTCACGAATGCACGCTATTATGCACGCTAAAATTGACAAAAATGTTTTATTCCAAAATTTTATTTTTGTTCAAGTAAGAAACTACGGGTTAATTGCTGGCTGAAGCCCACCGACGTACCCTCCGGAATGCCATTTCCATTGCTTAGTTGGTTGTATTTGTATTTTATTCTCTGAACTGGCATAAGGAGAGAATTCGATGATCATGATCTGGCAATGGAATGCAATACAAAAAAGAAGGAATAGAATCACTTCTAGTCTACAATGGGGCTGTCGCTATCACGCTCCGCTATTGCCAATCAACTGGGGCTCTCTGAGAGAGAAGAGCCTCTAACACTGGCAGTGCTGCCAAACTGGCCTCCTAGCACAGGAAAGATGTGAGAAGAGAGAGTAGAGGGTAAAGAGGGCCGTCGGAGTCTTTGGCAATGGTGGTGACACTGGGGCCCGGTGAGGTTATGCCTTGGGCTTGAGGGGGGAGAACATGGAGACGATGCGCTTGGCGAAGGCAGACGCCGACGTCTTCTCCATCTTCACCGGGATGCACTTGTCACCCTCCGGACGCGAGGCCTCCGTCGGACACTCCGTCCCTTAACACACCTCCTCTCTCACTCCTCCTCCTAGCTGTCGGAGGGAGGGAGAGGAGGGAACAGCATTTGCGGTCGAACTCCTTGCGGTCGGGGCGACAGCGACAGGTCTTGAGGCCCTCGATCTCGCTGTCCACGCAGTGGGAGCCGGGCGCCGTCTCCTCGCACTGCTCGTCCCGCACACACCCCTTGTCACCCGGCAGCATCACTGCATTTCATCCCTCTCTCACAAAGTTGCTTCAACTGGTAGATGGATAGGTACGTGGGTAGCAATTGTTCTCCAGGCAGGTGTTGTCTGGCGTGCAGTCCTCCTTGCGCTGGCAGTGGGAGGTGGTGTTGAAGGGGTGCCAGAAGACTGGAACAGAGTTAAGGTCTTTGCTTGGGTTAGAGGAGTGTGAGGGAGGCTAAGCAACGGGGCTCCTCATCGGCGTTGATGCCGAGGTCGAGAGCGCTGGGCTCCTTGCGGCGTACGGTGCCGTCGGCGTTGCGTACGATGCGGACGGCGGAGGCATAGCGTCGGCAGGGCGTCCCAAAGGCCGTGCACACCTCGGCCGCGTTGTACCTGACGGAGAGAGAGGGAAGGATGGGAGTGAGTGAATGATGGTTGAGTAGAGGAGTGTAACTCCTTGAGGCGTCGTTTCTGTCGGTTGTAGGAGAGGCAGGTGACGCCGTTGGAGCGTGAGTTGCCGGCGCAGACGCAGTAGCCGGCGTTGCAGCTGGCCAGACCCGGGCACTGCGCCTGGCTGCTGCACGGATCCCCCGGCCGCACCGTTCCGTACATCGGCGACGTGGCTGAGAGTTAGAGTGGGAG
>JASANA010011674.1:0-85810 GCA_030248095.1 Ptycholaimellus sp. GST1_10
TTGGGCATTCCTCCGGCAGGGCAGCGTTCAGCACCCGTCAAGGGCTGCACCTCCTTCCATCCTCCCCACCGCGCCTGGTATCCCATCAACGACATGTTCCACTTTTTCCTCTCCACACACCAGGACCTCTTCTACCGGCCGGACATCAACGGCGCTCTCATCCTTTCCCCTGCTGCCATCTTCGCAGCAGGCCTCCACTACATCTCCGAGCTCCCCAAGACCACCACCTACTTCCTCCACCGCTACCCGCTCCGCATCCAGCTCAGCGCGGCCATCGTCAACTGCGAGGACAAACTGTTCGGCATCGCCGGCCTCCACGGCAACTGGCGTCCCACTGGCCGTCGTGAATACATCCCCAGCTTCCTCGCCTACTGCAACCGCATCCTCTTTCCAACCTCTTCCAATGCGGGCAAAAACGGGGCTCCCGCCAAAAACCCAGAACCACCCATCGCCCTCAAGGCCCTCATCAACGACTTCGTGGCCAGCCTGGACCCCGGTCGCTTCGACTACCTCCAGCCCAACATCACTGCGGCGATTTCGGAGCGCGAGGCACGTTCGGCTGCTATGAAAGCCACTCCACCTCTTTCCAGTCCAGCTCCAACAGCACCTTCCTGCCCGGCTCCAGCCGCGTCCCTTTATCCGGCCACATCCACTGCACCGGCGCGTCCGTCGGTCTTCAGTCGTCTGGACTTCCCCTCCCTCTCTTCTACCCAACCACAACCTTCCCCTCCTCCTCAGCCTTCGGAGTACGGACAGCCGCCGGCATGGCAGACGCCGTCCCCTTCCAAGTCCACTCCTTCCCGCCCCATCGCCTCCACCCTCCTTCCCAGTCCACCCCTCCAAAACCGCTTTTCTCCTCTCCAACCTTCCACCTCCACAGCCCCACTGCCAGAGCCTATGGAAATTCCATCCTCTTCAGCTTCAGTGGCGGCACCGGACGCGGCGTCCCTGGATACGGCTGACGTGGCGGAGCTCCTGGACACACCCTCCACCCTCACTCCCGCTCAGCGTTCCCTCCTGGACCTTCTCCAGGTCCTCAACGCGGAGCAGTTGGCCAAGTACGAGGCGTACAAGAAGACTGCAGATGCGGAACAGCAGCGCCTGCAGGCCGAGGAGGACAGGAGGAAGAAGCGTGAGGAGCGCAGACAGCAGGAGGCGGCCAAGAAGAAGCGCGAGGAGGACGCGGCCAGGGAGCTCCAGATCCGCGAAAGCGCCAAGCGGCAGGCTGAGGCGGAGGCAGCACGCCGGGTGGTGGCAGCCACCGAACGCAGGGCACAGGAACAAGCTAGGGCACAGGAACTCCTCCGACAGGAACAGGAGGCTAGGGCAGCCGCTGAGGCACTGAAGAAGCAACAGGAGGACCAAGCGACGGCTCGCGCCCGTCAGCGCCACCTCCTCACCCTCGTCGGCTTCAAGCCACCCTCCGCCTCTCCCTCCAAGGTTACCCAACCTTCCTCCTCTAGCATGAATGCGGCGAATGATTCGGTTACTTTGCGCTGCGCTCTGATTGCTTTTGTTTTTCTTTTCTTTTTACCTGGCTTCACCTTCGGGCTTCCTACAACGCCACCCTTGGGCCAGCTCCAAGCTCCATTTCCTCCCGCCTTCTCTCCGCCTCAATTTGGGCCAAACTTTTCTTTCTCCTCCGTTGACAGCTACACTCCTCCAGTCCGCAGACGCCGCTCTTCAGGCGCTCTATACGACCTTCAGCGTGAGCTAGCAGCAGAGGCTAGAAGGGAACAACAGGCTAGGGATTGGCGCATTTTCTGGATTGTAATGGGCTGCTTTGCCGGCTTCTTAGGCTTTCTCCTGATCCTGTGCCTATGCCGCTTCCACCACCGATGCGTTTTTCAATGCATCTTTCATCCAGAAACTGATCAATTGAATGGCTGTCTCATTCGAAGGCGACGCTCAGATCCTTGGTACACTACCTGCTTTCTCTGCCCCTTCTACGCTCTCCTTCATCTGATGGACAAATGCTTCTTTGGGCTCTGGTTTGCACTAGAACGCTACTGCTGCCATCCAGTGGCGCGCTGCTTTCGTATCTGTTGCTGCATTTGCTGCAACGATTCCGACGCACCGCCTGCTCCAGAGTCACAGGACACACCTCTTCCTTCTTCTCCCATCATCACTGAGCCACAGGATTCCACACCCTCCCCTCTACCTGCTCTTCCTCCCACATCTACTTTACCTTCCACTCCTCCTCAAATCCTTCCTGTTGGAGGGCTGTTAGCAGATTTGCAGGCTCTCTGATTTGCAGATTCCGACGCCGCTTTAGACCTGGCTTCCGGCGCTTCGGGCGCTTCGGGGACTTCGGCAGACGCTCCTTCAGGCGTCGTTTTCGCAGCCGCAGCCGCAGCCGCAGCCGCAGCAGCAGCAGCAGACGCAGCAACAGGCGCAACCGCAGACGCAGGTTTCGCAATCGCCGACTAGATGATCCTCTTCTGCTCATCCCCAACAGCAACACGAACATCAACGAGAACACCGTCGGCAACAACTTCCGAGGCACCAACCGCAACTCCAACCGGAACTCCTTCTCCGGCCTCGGCAGGAACCTCAACCGCAACGCCAACAACGCCGGCAACAACTTCCGCGGCGACAACATCAACCAGAACCGAAATCGCTTCTCTGGCATCGGCATCAATGACAACAGCAACGCCAACAACGTCGGGGACAACTTCGTCGGCAGGAGCTTCAACCGAAACCAGAACCAGTTCGCGGGCATCGGCCGCAACCGCAACAACAACCTCAACAGACTCGGCAACAACTTCAGCGGTGACAACCAGAACCTGAACAGAAACCAGTTCACCGGCTTCGGCAGCAGCAGGAACAACAACGCCAACAACGCCGGGGACAACTTCGCCGGCAGGAACCTCAACCGAAACCAGAACCTCTTCGCGGGCGTTGGCAGCAGCAGCAACAACAACCTCAATCGGCTCGGCAACAACTTCAGCGGCCTCAACCAGAACGACAACAGCAACAACTTCCGTGGCTCCGGCAGAAACCTCAACCGAAACCGCAACCGCATCGCCAACAACTTCCAGGGCTTCAACCGCAACCGAAACCTCAACAACTTCAACAACCCTCCCGTCGTCGACTTCGACCAGCCTCAGGCGCCTGCTGAAGCTGAAGTCCAAATCGAAAACCCAAATCCATGAAAACCTAAACAATGTAATAAAATGCTGCATTACATATTTTGCTGCATGTTCGAAAAAAATATTTTTGAGCACCATTTGTTCTGCAAGATGCACCAAAGTCGAATTAAAAATTGATTTTGGGCCGCAAAAAGACGGTCAAAAACTGCAGTTCTAGATAAATAAACATATCAGAGATTTTCTTGTTCAAAATAAATGAAAAACGACCATTAAGCGGATGTATTGCCGACTTAGTCTTAGCTTTAGCCTAAGGCAACCCATTGAACCAATAGTAGAGCAAGAGGCAGACAACGCAAGAGACCGGTAGGCATGTGGAGACCGTAGCACTGAGGAGCAACAACAACCAACAAAGGCACTCTCTACAAAACTGTACACGCATCACTGGTGGAGTTTCATGCTAATTCTTGACTGCAATCTGAATGCCGTTGGCGAAGGGGAGGAAGGAGGTCGTTATCCGAGGATCTGTCCGCATTTTGCGATTCTACAAAACACCCATATACTCTCCCAATTTAAATTTGCCTAGACTGATAAAAGCACCAGCTGGTCCACCATGTCACCCTTGGAGCTTCGCTTTCGCTGTCCCGCCAACGCCTCTCCACCAGCCAGCATCTAGAACGAAAGATGGAGTAAACTGGGGCAATGGTGATGGAAAAGAAATGAGGGGACGTCATTGAGGAGGAGAAGGCCGCCGGGTCTAAGCAGAAGCAGGCAGCGCTCATAATCCACCAGATAGTTCTCCAGAGTCACGTCGTCCAGGAGGACCATGTCGAAGCTACCCGGCTCTGTCTGGCTCATTGCCTCTGCAGTGATTGTGAAGGTGAAACGAGAGTGTGGGTTAGTGAGGGTGTAAGGTGACCGAGTGTCCTGGGGATTGCCTTGTCGGACTTGATCTGAATGCGGCTCATTAGGTTGGCCTGTTGGGCGTATTTCTGCCCGATGAGTGCCCAGTAGTCCGCGTATTGGGGCTCCTCAACGCCGACGACGATGCCGCGGTCGTTGATGCCCGTGGAGGCCGCCACCACGCCCAGCCCCGTGAACACCCCCACCACCAGCACCCGGTTGGGTCGAGAGATCCGCATCAGGTTCATCACCAGCTGGGCCGTCTCCGGACTCATCGTCACGTTCCAAGCCAAAGGGGGCGGCAGCGCTGTTCCCATCGTGGACTATAAAATTTTCCTTGCACTCCACATCTCCTCAACTTCTACTCTTGGTGAGACATCGAATATCTGAAGCAGCAGGGGTCCGATAGGCGTGGAATGGCTGTAGGCGTACTGGTGCAGCGGTGAGTCTGTCTCGAAGCTCCGCAGGTGCAGCTCGCATCTACCGCCGGACTCTGCAAAGCTCTCCTGCCTTCCTTCCGCCTTCTCTGGAGGGGCTGTGAAAGGGATGACTGCAGTTCTGGCTGGCTGGAGTGGTGGTAGTGGGAGGAGGAGTGGTTGTTGTAGTAGTGGTGGTGGTGGTAGGAGGTGTTCTGGGAGGGGTTCTGGGAGGGATGGGAGGCGGTGAGGCGGCGGGTATCCAGTAGCTGCTGACGGGACGTTTAGGGCCCTGCTGGCCTGTTTCGTAGCCGAAGCCGGAGGGGTCAGGCTCAGGCACTGAAAAAAAGCACGCCGTTGAGTGCTGAGGATGCTTGGAGACTTTTGCTGCTCTTGAAGGAGAAGGAGACCATTGTTGCTCTTGAAGGCGGCAGGGATGGGAGCAAAGGGGGCGGCCTCTTCCTTGGCCAACTCCTGCTGCTTGTCCATGGCCGACAGGCGACTGATCACATAGCCGATGCGACCCTTCAACCTCCCTAGCATCCAGCCTCCGTCTTGCGTCTATAGGAGAGGGGGTTAGTAAGGGCTAGTCTTGTGTATTGCAGAAAGAAGAATGGAAGGGCGGGCACCAAAGAGCGTACGAAGGGCAGCCAGAATGCGGGCGGCGGTGGTGGAGCTGAAGCAAGCGCGGAGGCGAGGAGGGTGAAGAGGAGAGGAAGCAGGAGGGAAGTCATGGCTTGATGAGGGTGTGGAGCGGATTGAGGCGGCTACAAGCCGAAACTGTCGAGCGCTGGACCCTCTCTGTCCTCCTCTCTCTGGCTACTCGGCGGAGGTGGAGTGGGGAACGAGAGGGGGAAGCCAGGTGAATGGGTAGGGGGCGGGGTTCGCTGTGGATACACCCACAGCCACAGCCACACGCATGGCCGGCGGGGCTTTCAAGACTGGAGGGGTTGAGTGGCGTTGTTGACCGAAGTGGGGGCGAGGGCGTGTAAGGGGGAAGAGGAGTGTGGGAGAGGCTCCCAGGCTAGCTGGCGACGGCAGGGTGGGGGTTGGGGGGCATGGGTGGGCGCCGGGGGAGTCTTCGGACGCCAGGGGTGGGGACTGGTCCTGTGGGGGTGTAGGGCCATCCAGCGAGTCCACTTCCTTCCTTCCGCTCAGGGGCTTGAGAGAGGGAGGGGCGGTGGGGGTTAGGAGGGAGATCTCAGGGACGGGGCTCTTCAATGGGCAGGCGGGGTAGAAAGGGCAGGTTGAATAGGAATCCGCGTCGCCGAGACCGTTTTTCGCCTCTGCCTTTATGCGTCTCCGATTCCACGTCACTATCCAGCCCATAGGTTGCTCTAATCTGCCTCTTGCTTATTTAGGATGGAAGGCACGGCTAAGATGGAACTAATTCATCCTCTACGGTTATATGCAAATGCGACGAAAATAGTTTCTTCGAGTAAAATGAGTGACATTCCAAGTGGGCAAAAAGACAAAGAAAACAAACGAATTGACTTGACGGAATAATTTCAACGTTTACCAATGTTTATAGGGATTTGACAGTAATAAAAACTAAAAATTCTAATTAGAAAGCGATGACAGTCGGAAAACCTGTTTCTTCTTTTATTTACTTAGCTCATGTCTGAAACAAGAGCCCTTTGCAAAGCACGATTGCCTTTTTAGAAAGGAGTTTTATAGGCTGGTTTGCCTAGCCGCTGGTGAACCTGGCTTCCTTTTTATCTGTCCGTAAATGTGAGAAAAATGGTGGTGGAAGAGCTGGTGGTGGGTTTGTACGAAGGGCCACACGCTCTTCCATGCGAAGTGGAGGCTGTTTGGGCAAGTAACATCAGCAGAAGCTGCAAAGGAGAGCCTGGTCCTGCAGGCCGAAACCTCCTTCTTCTGCAGCAAGCTGTTCGCTTTCGCTTCGCACTGCGGGTTCTCTAATTTACTCAAATCCTTCGAACCTTTCCATTTGCCCCAAAAACGAATCTATTCGAAAAGTTGCCATAGTCTGTTTCTTTCCATTTTTTTTTCTAAGTTTTCTAAGAAAAAATGGGTTTCGATAAAAATTCTTTTATTTATGGTCAATATTTTTTGGTCATAAATTTTGACCGAGTTTTATGTAGACTTAGCATAGACTTTTATGTGGAGAATAAACCGAACCGAACCGGGAAGAGGGTGGCGTATCACAAAATTCTTGTGCTCAAATCTTCGCAAAAATACCATAGAGATGTCAGATAGCACGGGTGAGCCGACTGGGGAACGAAAGCTTCGTGGCGTACCTACGGCGGACAGTGGGCGGAGGGCTGCTGGACGTGAACGGGGTGGCTTCCGTGTGGACAGAGGAACGGGCCTTACCCGGCCTCCGCCCAATGCGTCTGCCCATCTTCTATCGACGCCCCGAGTTCGTCATCAGCCGCCGCCTCCTCAACTACGCTCCGCCCATCACTGCCGATCTCTTCGAGGTCTCTTTCCCCTTCTGGTCATCTAGAGAGGAATGGAGCGTGCAGGTGGATGCGCTGTTGTTGCTGCTGACGTTAGCAGTGGTGACGAGTGTGTGCTGCGGAGGGTTGGGGCGGAGTGTGGTGTGGAATTGGCTGACGAGTGAGCGGTTGGCGGCGGCGGGAATGAATCAGGCGCGCTATCTGCCCGGTCTCCGATGCCCGGCCGTCTTTGCCTGGAATCTGGCAGCAGGACTCTTGGCGGCCAACTTTGGCGCCATCCTCAACGTGAACCTACTTAGAATACAGGTTTGTTTCTTTGTTTGTTTATCCATCCAAATTGAATTGAATTGGGGAAAGTCAGTAAGGGAATCACTGCCTAGGTTGTCATTTCAGATCACAGGTTGTCATTTCTGCTTGGGACAAAACGCATTTCTACGTGTTTTAGCATAATTTTTGGTTTACAATTAAAATAACTATTCAGACTTTTCTCAAAACCAAATCGAAACAAGACAAATCGTCAAAAATGAACTCGTCGAAAAGGCGTCCGCAAGAAGACCTTTTGCAAGCTGAATAAAAAGCTGAAACTGGTAGAATAGAATGAATTTGAGAAGCCGTTCAAGAGCTCTGGAGCCCTGGCAAAGGCCATTGGAGCAGGTCATGTCTATTTGGCTGCCGAATCTGGGGTTAATTTACTCTGGTACATTCTGTTAAGTTTAAGTAAGGCTTGTTGCAGGCAGTGGACGAAGCGTTCCTGAGTCGTCTTCGTTTCCCGCTCACAGCAGACCAAGCAGCTTTGGCCTCCATTCTCCGCAAATTTCCTCCAAATCTCACTCTTGTTTGTCTTTTTGCTTGACAATCTTCAATCATCATTCTTGTACCCAGACCACTGAGAAGGCTCGACACCTAATGGCGCAAGATCAAAGAGCAGTATTTCTGTACAAAACTGAGCTGGAACCTCTTCCACGCAGTCACTACCGGCAACCAGATCAAGGCTTCTTTTTCTGTCCACATTCAGCTTGTTTCAACTGCATGAAGACTCAAAATTCACGTAAGCAAATATTTCCATCATCTGTATTTCAGGCAGCCCAGTGGCCTATTATCAGTTTTTTCTTCGTAGCGACCGATCGTGTCCCAATCGTCCCTCATGTCCCAGCGCCAAAAGCCTGGCCAGCTTTGAAGAGTACGCCATGCGAGGCCTGACAGACCACGTTTATTTATTCCAAAGGTTTCCTGCTCCTCCCTCCATCACTTTGCGAGGACAAGAAAAGGATAAAGAATGGATTGCAGAGAAGAGTTTATGTCGAGGCCGGGGCTGAGTCGACTGTTGCAGCTGCGGCAGTCCTTGATGCAGGAGGCGCGAGTGGAGCGAATTCGCCTCCCCATGCTTCGCCAGATTTTGGTCAAATCAATTGCACTGCTCGCAGCTGCTGTCTTCAGCTTCATGGCTGAGCTTCTGGCTGCCAACCTTCCTTCTCGGCTAGATCCAACGCTTTATGACTTTCCACCTGTTGTTTTGGTTTATTTTTCCAACGTTTTTCACCAGTAAGAGTTGAAACGTAGTGTTTGTCAACAGAAATGGACAACAACCGAAAAATGATGATTCATGCAACATTGAAGTTTGGCTTAATGAGCAGTTGCTGTACAACTTTCCATCGGCTAATGGTGATCGGAGATTTTAAAAGCCAAAATGGGGCAGCCGAGAGAGAAGGAGGGATGTAGATGGGGAAGATAGGGTGATTACATATTCACGGTCTTGATTTGGAGGAGAAGGGTCTTCTGCACCTCGTCCAAAATGCTCTTCTCCGCCTCCAAGGCCGCCTAAAAACGTGAAATTTTTTAAAAATGGGAGAAAAGTGACAAACAGGGTTAAAGAGCAGTCATGAGTTTGAACTTGGAATTCGTACGGCTTTGCTCACCTATCATGCCATTTGCAAGACTAAGCTCATGTGAGACTATTTGTTTGCTACAGAAGACTGCTGGGAGAATGGTGGAGAGAGAGAGAGGAAGGTGGAGAGAAGGGGAGGGACCCTGTCCTTGTCGACGACCTTCGTGGCCTCCTGGAGGAGGTGAAAGCGTTTGTCGAGCATGGCGGCCATGCGGTGCTCGAAGAAGTTCTCCCCGATCAGCTGAGTGACTGCAAAGCTTCTTCTTCTCACTCCCATCTCAAGGGCTGGCATTGAGCATGATCTACGTGTGTTGAAGGCGCCGGTCGGCCCAGGGTCCTTGTCGATTGCCTTCGTAGCCTCCTGGAGGAGGCAAAGACGCTTATCAATCATGGCAGCCTTCCGATGCTCGAAGTAATGCTCCTCGATCAGCTGGGTGACTGCAAAGCTTTTTCTTCTCACTTGACCTCTGAATGATCTAAAAACCAATTTTTGGCCAATTTCGACCTACATTTTTTGACCAACCCCAGACTATTATATATCAATCAAACCGGTCAATCAATCAGGCCTCAGCGTAGTTGTGGCTGCGGTAGCAGAGCCAGAAGTGGGAGTCATGGGCGTAGAATCAGCCTCTCGCACCATGACACTACCTTTCTGCAACTCAAAGCGCCTGCTTTTGGGAGAGAAATCTGAAAAGCATTGCAGTGCATACTGAATGCAGAGAAAGTAAGAATATGCGCCAGCAGTGACGCTGTGCTAAGTCTACGCTACTTTAGCGCTGTTGACAAAATACGATGAACAACTGAACTTAAAGGTGTCTAGTACTTAAGCGAAACGGACCCATTGTTGCTGAATTGGTCCCAGGAGGGTGTAGACGGGGTACTGGGGGCTCGTCTGCAGGAGCTGGCCGTAGCTGGGCGGATGGACACTGACGTCCTGCGGCTGGGTGGCCTGCTTTCTGACCTTCTTCTTCTACTCAACTCTCTTATCCGCCCTCCTTTCTACTCTTCCCCGCCCTAAACAAAATCTCACCTTGCCCATGGCTGCGAGCACGGAGTCTCGGACGAGGCTGTACCCTCGTTCGCTCAGCGCCTAGAAGGAAAGGGAGTCTTGACACATCCTGCTAAAACATCATGCTAAACTGCCCACAAAATAAAGAACAAAGATAACATAAAATAAAGAAAATTCGTTTTGATAAGAGACTTTTCCACCTTTGTTTGCGAAATAAAATAAACCTTATATATTGTGCCTCTTTAAACACGTGCTATAAAAGAAAGTTTTAAAAATCACTTAATTGCAGGCGCGGCTGGCAAGGAAGAAGGTCTTCAGCATATCTTCCAGGCCGCTCTTCTCTTCCTCCATGGCCGCCTATAATACGTTAAATTTTTAATATGACACTTTTAATGCTCACCTCTCGAGTCATTTCCGAGGTTCACCTCATGTGAGGCCATTTGTTAGAGAAAAAAGACAGCTGAGAGGAAGGTGGAGACGGAGAGGGACTGACCGTGTTGGCGTTGATGGCGGAGGTGGCTTCCTTGAGGAGGCGAAGGCGATTGGCGTACATCGCAGCCTTCCGCTGCACCCCGAACTCTGCCTCCAACAGCTGGGACACTGGAAAGCTTCTTCTTCTTACTCCTATCTCATTGGGCGGGTCGCCAGGAGGGTGTACGCGTGTCTTGGGCCCCGGGAGCCACTGGGTAGGGAGGGCTGGCCTTCAGCAGAGTGCCGTATGTAGGAGGGTCCGTCGCTGGGATGACGCTCACGTCAACCGGGTGCTTGCCGCCTTGCATTTCAGCTCTCTGGCCTTCTTCTTCTGCTCTACTCCACTCCACTCTCCTCACCTCCCTCCTTTCTACTCTTCCCGCCCTAAACAAAACCTTACCTTGCCCATGGCCTTGATGACCAACTTTCGGGCGAGGCTGTAGCCGCGCTCTGAGAGCTCCTAGAAGGAAAGCCGATCTTTAACCATCCTAATGAGATGAGGAAAGAACCCAGCGCTTCTTTGCCCTCGATAACACCACCTCCTCTGCCTTGATGGAGGCAAAAGCAGCTTCATTCAGGCTCTTTTGGTTGTCGACGATGGTGGCATAGTGCTCTTAAAAAAGAAGCATTTTCTGAGAGAAGCAAGGTCACTGGAAAGGGGTTGCATCCGATTTTTTAAAACCAATTTTTTCGATTGGTTTTTGAAATAACATAACATTTTAAGATATTTCACCAAGTGGAACCTGATATTGATCAGCATATTGTCTGAAAAAGTGAAATTTTTTGCCTATCTTCAGACTATATATTCCAGATACGATTGGTAAATAAAATTATTCAAAATTTTGATGTAAACATCTTTTTTGGCAATTTTTTGGGGACAAAAATGGGACAAAATTTAGGTTTCCCGCATGTTTTTCAAATTTACAGATTTTGATTTACCGATTGCTCAAATAAAGGGTCACCATCGTTTTTAGAAGGCTTTTAGCTTCAATTTGATACCCATAAGTCCATAGTTTGCTTGAGTTCAGATTGATAAATTGTGCTAAAACCTGACACATCATTGTGTTGCATATAAGGCTGACCAGCAAAACTGTTCAAGCTCATTGCGAACCATATGCTGATCAATATCAGGTTCCACTTGGTGAAATATCTTAAAATGTTATGTTATTCCGAAAACCGATCGAAAAAACGAGTTCTAAAAAATCGGATGCAACAATCCTTGCTCCTCTCGTACAATGCTTCTTAAGAGAGCTTTATTGAGAAAGTCAAATGTCTCAGAAACATGGTTGCCCAAAAATGTTGACCCCCCTTTTTTATATTTTTTTTGGAAACTAGACATAATTCTAAGACTTTTGGTGGCCTGTGAGAGCGCGAAACTCAAAATTCGATTTTTGGCAAAATTTTGAAAAATTTTGAAGTTCAAAAAATGGCCAAATATTTGATTGTCCATAACTCTTTTGGTTCCTAACCAATTTTAATGATTTGACCTCCAATCGAACCGTCTTGACGAGTGGAACATTTCGTTTTTTTGACCAACTTTCTACGATCAAGTGTAGATGAGCTATTCGTAAAAAATTGATTTTATGTTTCAAAATTTAAACAAAAAACTAATTTCGATATCAAAACTCGAGTTTCCGCATTTTGCACCCTGATTTTCTGAAAATACAGGTCTTTTTACCTATACGCTGCAAAGCACAGCATAGTAGACCCTGTCCCACGAGAGATATTTAAGGTTTAAAATGAAAATTAACATTTTGGCCCTATGCATAGGCATAAAATGACGAAAAAAATTTTTGTCCCAAAATTTATTTTTTTTGGCTTTAAAAAATTATTTGCACATATATCTGTCTCGGTGCATAGTTTTTAGCATCAGTTTTGATGTTTAAGTTGAAAAATATTGAAGTTATTTTCCCCTATCCTACAACACTGCTTATGTTATAGCATATGCAAAATATAGTCAATGTTAGAGCCACGCAAACATCAAAACTGATGCTAAAAACTATGCACCGAGACAGATATATGTGCAAAGAATTTTTTAAAGCCAAAAAAAATAAATTTTGGGACAAAAATTTTTTCCGTCATTTTTAGCCTATGCTATAGCATAGGGCCAAAATGTTAATTTTTGCGCGGCCGAAGGCCGCCTGCCGCGGAGGGCAGGGCAGTCAGAGCTCCGTAGGCCGGAGGGCATGGGTGCGGAGGCCCCGGAGCGTAGCCTAGCATGCGAAGCATGCTAGGCGAAGCGTAGGGGCCGTAGCACCCGTGCCCGGAGGCCGGAGGAGCTCTGGCGCCCTGCCCGAAGCGGCGGGCGGCCAAGGCCAGCTTAAGCAGTTACCCCATTTTTGCGTCCGTCTGTCCGCATATATATATATATATATATATATATATGTGTGTCCCAGGCCCGTACTCCGCGGTTTTTCAACGAAATTGGCTGATTTTTTGCATGAAGGTCCGCCTAGGCGGTGCCTCGGGACCATTTTTGGTGCTTGGCGTAATTTTTTGAATTTCGCCCAAAACTCAATTTTTTGATGTTTCAAAACACTAAAAATCGTAAATCACTGGTTTTTCCATGAAATTAGCTGAAATTTTGCAGGAAAGTCCGTCTTGGTGATGCCTTGGCACCATTATTAGGGCTTGGCGAAATTCGTCGATTTTTACCCAAAACTCAATTTTTTGATGTTTCAAAATGCGAAAAATCGTAAATCACTGGTTTTTCAATGAATTTTGTTGATTTTTGGCAGATACGTCCGTCAAAGTAATATCTTGAAGCTGGCAAGAGGAAATTTTGAAATATTTAGTATTTATTGATTTATAGTCAAAAACCCAAAATCTTGATGTTTCAAAAATTTGAACAAGCATAAGTCCACGGTTTTTCAATAAAATTAGCTGATTTTTGGTATCTACGTCCATGAAAGTAATATCTTAAAGCTGGCAAAAGGAATTTTTGGTAAATTATTAGTATTTCTCGATTTATAGTTAAAAGCCAAAATCTTGATGTTTCAAAAATCGAAACATGTATAATTCATGGTTTTTTCACTGAAATCTTTTGAATTTTGGCATGCATTTTCATCTAGGTGGTGTCTTGAGGTAAGGCCGCGCATCTTGGCAACCGCCGAGAATACCTTGTTATTTTAAACCTTAAATATCTCTCGTGGGACAGGGTCAACTATGCTGTGCTTTGCAGCTTATAGGTAAAAAGACCTGTATTTTCAGACAAGGTATTATCGGCTATCGCCAAGATGCGCGGCCTTTGTTCCAGTACAAGTAATAACCACTAGCTACGTTACAAAACTTTTCAATTCGCATGGTTGATACGTACCTGCCAAAAATTAGCTGATTTCATTGAAAAACAATGGATTTATGCATGTTCAAATTTTTGAAACATCAAGATTTTGGGTTTTTGTCTATAAATCAAGATAAAATAAATATTTCAATAAATCCTTTTGCCAGCTTTAAGATATTACTTTGATGGATGTACCTGCCAAAAATCAGCTGATTTCATTGAAAAACAATGGATTTATGCATGTTCAAATTTTTGAAACATCAAGATTTTGGGTTTTTGTCTATAAATCAAGATATAAAAATTATTTAGAAAATTCCTTTTGCCAGCTTCAAGATATTACTTTGACGGACGTACCTGCCAAAATTCAGCTAATTTCATTGAAAAACCAGTGATTTATGAATTTTCATATTTTGAAACATCAAAAAATTGAGTTTTGGGCAAAAATCGAAAAATTACGTCCATCGCAAAAAATGGCCTGGAGATACCACCCAGGCGGACCTTCATGCAAAAAATTAGCCAATTTCATTGAAAAACCGCGGAGTACGGGCCCGGGACAGACATATATATATATATATATATGCGGACAGACGGACACAAAAATGGGGTAACTGCTTAAGCTGGCCTTGGCCGCCCGCCGCTTCGGGCAGGGCGCCAGAGCTCCTCCGGCCTCCGGGCACGGGTGCTACGGCCCCTACGCTTCGCCTAGCATGCTTCGCATGCTAGGCTACGCTCCGGGGCCTCCGCACCCATGCCCTCCGGCCTCCGGAGCTCTGACTGCCCTGCCCTCCGCGGCAGGCGGCCTTCGGCCGCGCCAAAATCAGGGTGCCAAATGCGGAAACTCGAGTTTTGATATCGAAATTAGTTATTTGTTTAAATTTTGAAACACAGAAAATCAATTTTTTACGAATAGCTCATCTACACTTGATCGTAGAAAGTTGGTCAAAAAAACGAAATGTTCTACTCGTCAAGACGGTTCGATTGGAGGTCAAATCATTAAAATTGGTTAGGAACCAAAAGAGTTATGGACAATCAAATATTTGACCATTTTTTGAACTTCAAATTTTTTCAAAATTTTGCCAAAAATCGAATTTTGAGTTTGGCGCTCACACAGGCCACCAAAAGTCTTAGAATTATTTTTAGTTTCCAAAAAAATATAAAAAGGGGGGGCAAAATTTTTGGGCAACCAACATTTGAACTTCTCAGTAAAGCTCTCTTAATGCTCAGCTCTCATGCCACTTCCGAGGTTCAACTCATATGAGGCCATTTGTTAGAGAAAGAAGAGAGCTGAGAGGAAGGTGGAGATAAGGAGATGGACTGACCGTGTTTGCGTCGATGCTCGCCGTGGTCTCTTTGAGGAGGCGAAGGCACATGCCGAGCATCGCGGCCTTCCGCTGCTCGCTGAACTGCTCCTCCAGCAATCGGGAGACTGGAAAGCTTCTTCTTCTCCTCACTCCCATCTCATTGCTCTACCATTGTCCTGGGCCGGGCGGCACGGGGTATTGAGGGCTCGCTTTCAGCAGTTGGCCGAAGGTAGAAGGGTCGGGCGGCGGAATGACGCTGACGTCAGCCGGGTGCTTGCCGGCCTGCAGTTCAGCTCTCTGGCCTTCTTCTTCTGCTCTACTCTACTCTCCTCACCGCCCTCCTTTCTACTCTTCCCGCCCTAAACAAAACCTTACCCTGCCCATGGCCTTGATTACGGAGTTTCTGGCGAGACTGTAGCCCCGTTCGCTCAGCTCCTAGAAGGAAAGCCGATTTTCAACCATCCTAATGAGGTGAGGAAAGAACCCAGCGCTTCTTCGCCTTCGCCAGCACTTGCTCCTCGACCTTGATGGCGGCGAAAGAACCGCTGTTGATGCACTTCTGATTGTCGATGAGGGTGGAGTAGTGCTCTTAACCCAGCTCACTACTCAGTCATAGCAGGCAACACCGAAGTAACCCTCGAGGTCGGAGCGGGTGAGCTCCTGCAGAGACGTCATGTTGAGCGGTGCGTGAGCTGCAGCGCTGAGAGTGGAGTGGAGTGAGCCTTCTGGTCAGACCCCGCGATTCATTCACTCACTCCGCAAATAACCGTACTCGCCCTATGTTTCTTAGCCTTCTTAGTCTCTCAGTGTCAAGGTGAGGATGCCCAAGCGAGAATGACTAGGGGGGCTAGGGGACTTGAGGGAACCGGTGGACTGGGCAGGGTCTTGGAGGCAGTTGCTGTAGGTGTAGGTCCAGAATGCGCCGACGAAGTTCTCCTGAACGGCCGCCCAGAACTCCTCTTCCGGCTAGACAGAGGAGTAGCGGCCGTAGTAGTCCCGAGCCGTGGCCGCGTCTCCCCTTGTTCCAATGCATGAAGAGGACTTCAGCAATGTCATGCAATGAGAGAAGCGCGGAACCTGGAGGTGGCGGATGAACTTGTTCAGCCCCTCCAACCCGTTCACACCCATCTTACTCCGATCCACACGAACTTCGATCGTATTTAGGCCGGTGGTAAACACGCTCACGGCTCCTGAAATACGCCATATTTGGCTTTTCCAGTGTCCATTGAGCCCAGTGTGGGCTTGAATATGGCTGCGAGGGAAGAGGGAAGAGGAAGGTGTGGAGTGAACTGACAGTCGCAGTCGTTGCCTAGGGCCTTGACTCTTGAGGATGGGGAAGCACCCATGCCTGTGCTTGTCCACCCAGAGGCCCTCCTTGTACCCCACTCATAGTGCGCGCTCTGACAGAGCGCTATGAGTAGGAGGCAGTCATGGTGAGCCGAAGAACAGAGCCTTTGCATCACCGCCAAACCCGCATCTTGCATCTCAGCCACCACCTTCGTCCCAAGTTGGTTGGAGACATGGAAGAGTACAGGTGCTTGTCCTGCCAGAAGCCCTCCTTGTGGGCTAGGGCGTCCGGATCCCGTTGGGCGCCGTGATGAGGACGGCGCAGAGCTTGATCTTCTTTGCCTTTTCCCCGCCTGTCAAATTACCTGGGCTCTATTGACAGGGGAGGTGACATAGGGAGGCAGAGGGTAGGGCTCACGGAAGCTTAGCAGCCGGTAAAGTAATCTAGTGCTGCACTACTCATAGAGATGTGGGGACAGAGACGTTGCCGAGAGAGAAGGGGCAATCGGAGACGGGAAAGGCGAGTCGGAGGATTTGGAAATATTAAAAGTTGAAAAGTCGGAAAATGGCGAAAATTGGCACATTTTTATTTCATGAAAAAAGCTTTGTACCCGTGCTACGCGTAGCTTGGGCATGTTGATGAAAATACCGTTCTCCCTCTCGGCAAAGCTGATGGGGTCGAGGTCCAGCGGCATCCCATTAGCTTCCAGAGTTAGCAGGAACTTCCAAAGCTGCCGTTTTCCACATTCCTGGATTCAAATTTTGTAAACGTGATTGTGTGCATGGAAAGAGAAAAAACCCGTCTGATTTGTCGCTTGGACTTCCGTATCTTGCCCATCCTCTCATCAGCCTGCTGCTTTCGCTGCTCCAACAGCTCTTGCATCGAGCGGCGTGGCATTTTAGTTTGGCCTGGCTAGAAACACGCCTTTAGGCTGCAGCGGCATCATCAAAAACCTTATCTGCCTATGTCAGCATGCATAAAAAAACTCACAGCTGGTCATGTCTAGTCTGTTCGCCACTTCCACCCTTCCTCCGTCTTTCTTCATCTCTTTGCATGGTCCCGGCACTGTAATAAGCACTAAGCAGCAGGGGTAAAACTCAGCTAGATGTGAAATTTGTATAGGTTGCGACGAGTTTGGCCAATAACTGTCCGAACTCGTCGGAGCGTAATATATTTTTGCACACCAACGACTTCCAACACTTAGTGGGATTAGCGGCCTTCCAGAAGGGATCCTCTTGGCGGGGGTGGAGCCAGTACACCTCACGCTGAATCTCATCCGCTTCTTCCGCTTCCACCATTCCACCGCATACCACGATGTGGTCCTATAAACAGCCTTCCATTCCGCCTTTCCAAGCAAGGCATCCAGTTAACCTTGCAGGGAGAGGGAAGCTCGTCCATTTGAACCCAGTAATTGGCGCCGGTCTCCAAGCGCTCCACGCTCTTTAGCATATCCTCCTTTTTTCACGACCCCTGCCACGACAATAGGGTTCTGAAATTGCTGTCTTCAGCTAGAAGCTGTCTGGCCCCTGCACAGATGGCCTGAGGTGGAGAGGGGATTGGAAGGGTAAGGTGGAGAGGGGATTGGAAAGGCGGTAGGCTGAACCCATGAACTGGGTGTTGGGGTTTTTCTGGAGCCAAGAGAGGCCCTTCATGCGAGCGTTCTTGTCGCTCCCACCGTTGACCTCCAGCAGGATATGGTCCCCAACCGTCCGCGTTTGCAGCACCCTCAGCGGTCTTCCTAAAGCAGGCTAGCTCTCACTCCAGCCTTCCAAAATACCTTTTTGCTCAAAGGAAAGGAAAACACGTCGTAGATGAAGACGGTGGAAGTGCGCTGCTGGTTGTGCGTCTTTGGTCCCACCACAACCATGTGGCCATGTTGGCTAACCATGTTAGCAATCGCTGAAGCAACGTCTAGAAGCAAAGCGGAGTCTTTAGCCAGCCTATTGAGGTGAGGAGAGGGAAGGAAAGAACCCAGCCACGAACGATGCGGCGTTCAGGGTCCTGTTCCACTCATACTTCGTGCTATGAGTAGGAGGCAGCCATGGTGAGCAGAAGAACAGAGCCTTTGCATCACCGCCAAACCTCCATCTTCCTTCATTTCAGCCACTTTCGGCAGAAGTTGGTTGTGGACATGGAAGAGTGGTGGAGAAAAGTGAGGCCGGAGTAAAGCGAGAATGACTGAAGTGAGCTTGCAATAGCTTGGGGGTGGAGCTCAATGTGTGCGCATGTGCCTTGTGTAATGTGCAATGCCGTCTTGCTGGTGGGGGTGGGGTGGTCTGCAGTCTGTCAAGTGGGGCCTGAGAAGAAAGTGATGGGAGGATGTGCTTTTCCCGCCAAGTTCTTTCCCGCCCATTGCGGAAACAAAGGCCAAAGATGAAAGCTTTCGGAATTGCAGAAAATTCCCAAATAGAGAATGTAGGTGGAAACCATTAGCTGCAAGAGAATTTTGGCTGTCAGCAATGGAACCAAAGAATCAAAATGAAAACTTTGAACTCTTTGAAAAATAGTGGATTGATAAATAACAGATGGAACAAGGCATAACAGGTGTTTTTTTTCAGAGGAGGAAATAAGGCACTGTAAACTTTACCACCCTCACCAATTTCAATATCGTGTGGTTTATTGTGTGGTGGCTCGTCCATTACAGGCGCAAACTCTTCGAAAACGGCCAATCCCTTGTACGTATTTTAGACCACCCAGAATCCTTCAGTTTGACGTTGACGTGAAAAATTGATAAATCAGAATGGCAGAGGCAAAAAATCAAACTAAGAGCAGAGGATTATGAAAATAAACGAAGCCTGATCATGCAACAAGAAAGGAAAAAAACAAGCTGATGGGAGGTTGACGGAAAGGCGGCGATGGTAGCACATAGCAAGCAACATCAGCAGTACATCTTTCCCACGAACTTACGCTGATGGAAGATTAAGGCAGACATGGGGGTGCCAAGAAGGAAGGTTAGGTGTAGGCAGGTGTATGCAAAAGTGTACAGTGGAAGATGACGGAGGTAAAGCTAGGAGGTGAATGGCTACGCTGCAGTTCCAATAGGTCTCGCCATTCCCACGAAGAGGCTCAGGTGAAGGAATATGATGGGAGAGATGGGGGTGCGGAAAGCGAAGGAGGGGGATAGTTGGTGTAGGGACCAGTGTCTAGGGGGAGGACGTCGGAGATGGAGCTGGGTGATCGACTCCGCTGGAGCTCCGATAGGTCTGGCCATTCCTCTTCTGGGTACTCCTCG
Source organism: Ptycholaimellus sp. GST1_10 (assembly GCA_030248095.1). Classification (NCBI taxonomy): domain Eukaryota; kingdom Metazoa; phylum Nematoda; class Chromadorea; order Chromadorida; family Chromadoridae; genus Ptycholaimellus; species Ptycholaimellus sp. GST1_10. The sequence continues at coordinate 19,298 of JASANA010011674.1, forward strand.
TACGGACCCAAGTTTATCGCCGCCCTCAATACAATCATCCCATTCCTCATGCTGCTCTATAACTCACATTGACGATTCACATTGTAAAAATGATTCCGAGGAGTGCAGCAGAAAGCTGAAACCGTATGTCGTGGACTTGAAGGATGTGTGCGAGCAGTTCTAGGAGGTTGGCGCAGTGAGCCCCGCAATGAATGCAGTGAACGACTGAGTGCTGGTCATGGGAATGAACTTGGAAGCAAAAAGAGCAGCGGGAGTAGTTGGAGCCGCCTCCCATCCTTCTCCTGTTCTCTGAAGCTTTCACCCCTTTATTCCTTCTTCTTCCTTATTTCTCTCTTTCTATTTCTGACACCTTTTGACGCTTTCTAAGCTGAAATGACGTGACATATGAGCCTTCTATCGGCAGCCTTTATCCACAAGTAAAAAGAACGTCTTCCCCAGCCTTCTTCTGTTAGGCTAGATTAATCAACTGGGAATCTGCTTCGATACGGATGCAATTAGATTTGGTTGCCTGACCTTTTTCTACTTTTTGTCATGAGTTTTCTACTTTTGCCGACAGCTTGAATTTCAAGATAGAATTTTGAGAACTTTTAAGGGTTGCTTTCTTAACAAGTATATGGCGCAGAGCGCAATAGGTGACCGCGGAGCTAAACACCCCATAAATCTGGATTTTTATGAGTTTTACCCAAAGATGTGATGTTTCAAAATGTCGAGCAACTCACTCTCCGACTTTGCAGAATTTTATTACCTTTCAGTTAAAAAAAAGATTTGTCTAAATACGTAGAGAATTCTTCCTTTCTCAGAATTCTCAGATATTCTTAAAATTTAATTAACTTTAAGCAAAAAAAAGTTTGTCCAAATCCATTGAGAATTCGCCATTTCTCAACATACCCTATTTTTCAAAATCTCTACCCAAAAAAGTTAGGTTAGCAGACCCCCCCCCCCAAGGCGTTTCCCACACGGTTTACCCCCCCCCCCCCACGTGCCCCCCCCCCACGTTTCCCCCCCCCCAAGAAGATCAGTCATTCATGACGATGGTCATGCTTTCAAGGCGATTTTTGGTGTTTTTCACTTGGGGTCTGGCATGATTTCGCCAGTTCCCCAAATCAAAATCCTTGATGACCAGTTCCCCCCACCAAGTGGCCTTTTGGGGGGGGGGTAGTCAAACTCATATACTGTTCTTGTTTTATCTTGCGCTTAGTCAACCACTGCATAGTTGATACCTAAGCTAAGCCTAAGCCTAACTCAAGAATAAAGGAAAATTTGGGGGGGGGGCAAACGCTTTGGGGGGGGGCAAACTGTTGGTTGGTTTTGGGTTGTTGAAAAACGGGTTTGGTTGGCCGTACGCCTTGGGGGATTCTGTCATAAGCCAAAAGTTATGTTTCCTATCTCCGCCAGTTACCTAGATCTTCCAAAAATGTTATTACCTTTCAGCAAAAAAAAGTTGTCAAATCATAGAATTCACCATTTCTCAACATACCCCATTTTTCAAACTTTCTACCCAAAAAAGTAATTTTAATTTCCGGACCAGTTCCCCCTCAATCTTCTAAAATGTTATTACCTTTCAGCAAAAAAAAAGTTTGTCCAAATCGTTAGAATTCGCCATTTCTCAACATACCCATTTTTCAAAATTTCTACCAAAATAGTAATGTTTCAATGCTGGATCAGTTTACCCTCCAGATTATAAAATATAATTACCTTTAGGAAAAAGTTTCAAAATGTTGAGAATAGATTTACTACCATTTTTCAACCTTTTAAAAAAAGGAGGGGGGAGCAAGCCCCGGGGGGATTGGCCTGGGGGGGCCTCAGAAGCCCGGGGGTGGGCTCTAGAGCCTCGGGGAGTGTGGTTGATCCTTAACATTTCCTTTTGACTATTGGTGCAATTGATGTTATCAGGATAGCGTAACATGTTTTCAAATATTTTTTTTGGTATATTTTTTATAAAAATTGGAGGGTGATGGTCGAGCATTGAACTCCTTTTGGTAGAACTCTGAAACATAGACTTTGAGGAAATAGGTGAATTTTACGGATTTTCAAACTTTTTTTTGAAGTAATTTTTGTCTTAACAATTCGAGAGTGGTGGAACTGGTCCCCACATTTGAAACATCACTTTATTAGATAGGATTTTAGAAATATTAGGAGTGTAGGGTGTCTGTGGCGTGGGACAGGGGACAGAGAAAATTAGTAATATTAGGAGTGCCAATTTTATTGTCCTTCCATGGGATTAGTAATATTAGGAGAGCCCTCTGGTGACCGTGGGAGAGGGGGGGGGTTTGATGATTATTGATTTCAAACAGTTTTAACTCAAGATCTACTCAATATTTTCTCCGAGCACCGGTTTTGATGATCCTCCAACTACTTTTATCCGGGGTACTTTTATCCTGGGTAATTTTGTCCGTTGCCCTCCCAAAACATATGGTAGGGGGCTCCCACTGTCAGTGACGCCCCCACTGGTATTGATGCACACAACGGTAAACAAGGCATTCTTGGCTGTCGCCAAGAGATGCGCGGCCTTGCTTCAAGATATCACCACAACACAAACAACAAGTGAATTGGCGCAGAGCGTACCTAGCACGCGATAGCACGCGTATGAGCACCAAACTACTGTGGCAGTACCTATTAGTTAGTCTCAAAGCTAGTTAGTTGGGGGCATGCCAACAAGGAGTAGGGGCTTGTCCCCTACAAGGAGTACCTTTCAAAGATTCCAACTGAAAAGCTTAGACACATGCTTGGCCTCAACGAGGTCAGAACTGTGGCAGTATCATCTAGTAGTAGAGTAGAGACCAGGAGCATTGGAATGCCGTTGGAATGGGTGAAATTCGTTAAGAGAGCTTTACTGAGAAGGTCAAAAGTCTCAGAACAGTGGTTGCCGAAAAATTTTGACCCCCCTTTTTTATATTTTTTTCGAAACTAGCCACAATTTAAGACTTTTAGTGCCCTATGAGGGTGCAAAACTAAAAATTCGATTTTTTGCGTTTTTTTTTAATTAGAAAAAAGGCAGATTTTTGAATGGCAAATAACTCATACTCCTCAACGGATTTTATATTCACCACATTTAAACCTCCACAGCCGTTATAAGCCAAGAGTTATTTACAAAAAATGGATTGCATTTTCGAACTCAAAAAAAAATAATATTTCCCATAGGGCACAAAAGCAAATTTTAGTTTAAAAAAAAAAAAAGGGGGAAAATTTTGGACAATTTACCCAAAAGATAAGTACTGGGGATGATGGGGGGAGGGGGAAACCCTAGGGGATGAGAGCCAACTAAAAGCGGAATGTGTGTGTCAGATTTTTTTGTTATGCTAAACAATGCGTAGGTGTAAGTTAAAAATTTGACTCCCTAAACGGCAATTTTTGGTGGTCTTTTGAGTGCAAAAATTAAAATTCGATCTTTAAAGAATTTTGAAATTTTGAATAACAATTGAGAAATATAAAAACTGTTCACGTGTAGTTTCGCTGAAGGACTCAAATGAACACAATAATGAAATTGAAAACACTAAAGCTGCATTAAAAATTAAAAAAGTACGAGGCCTTGTATTTCATCACATGAAAACAAAAAAAATTGCAACACGAATATTGTCCTTATATTAACTCTCCGTCAATTTTTTCAACTATTTTCGTTGGAATCTGCTTACAGGAATATTGCCTTTCGTAATCAAGCTCATCAACCCATTTTATATTTAGTATCTGCAACAAAAAAGACAAAGAGCGAGGGAAGAAAGAAACCCTGTTCGGCTTCGTTTTTGGATTTTCCTACCTTGCAGCAGCAGGACGTGAGCTTTTGGAAAGATTAAAATAGCATTACATTTTAGCTTCATTTAATAAAAACTTGCAAAAAACAAATGAGCAGTTTTCAAAGCTATCACAGCGATCAGGAGAGCGGAGGGAGGCAGGTTCCCGGTGGCTGCCACCAAGCGGACAAATTCTCCACTCGCCGCTCCTTCCTCGGCCCATTGAGCAGACAGCACAGACGGCACCAGAACCCGCTCTCTTCCCGCACCTCACCTTTCTTCTGCATAGGCTTCTGCTTTTTTCCTGCCTTTGCCCGTTCCATCCAAGGGAGCAACCTTCCAGTCAAAGTAGGCGTTGTAGGCAGTGGCGTTGGCGGCCAGGGCTTTGAGGTAGCGGGCGAGCAGCGCGGGGCTGTGACCGAAGTCCTCGGCGTGGACAAAGCTGCCGGGTGGGGCCATGTCAGCCAGCTCTGCCCTCGACGGCCCCAGCACCACTGGCACTACACGTCGTCTGTAAAACAATCCATTTCTTCTTTCAAAAGTCAAGCAGTCGTCATTACTGTTTAAATTTCGTGGGTTTTCTTTAGTCAAAGAGTACATTTGATTGAACCAAATTTTTTCAAGCGCTTATTTTCTGGCTTGTTTTGGGCACTGAGCATCTGTCGTATACCATTTTCCAGCCTCTTTTCAGTCCGCAGAGCTTTTTACAACCATGCGCAAGGCAAAAGATGGAGGGCTCCTAAGCCGCAATGGCGCAATGCTGGAGGGAGGGGCTCCTTTTTCTCCGCAGCCCCTTCCGGAGTGAGCAATCCAATTGACCTCAGAGGCCCGCTCATTTGGCCAACCTCCCCGCAGAGCCTCTCTGTCTGGACAAATTGGCCCGCATGCCCTCTCCACACCACAAACTGTCAACACCACTCCTATGCCCCCCATTCAATCACCGCCCAGCCTTCACCAAAGCACTATTTAGGCCAGCTTATGCGGCCAGGCCAGTTTAGCTGCTTTGCTTTTCTCTACATTTTTCATTTAGCAGCACTCACAATAGCATCTACTTCATTGCATGGAAAAGCCTTTTTCTCAATGTACTCTTTGGCACCTATCAATTCAGCCCTGCTCAAGGCTTCAGCTAAAAGGACATCCAATACCCAGTTTGAATGGCTCCCAAGGCTGTCCAGACACCTAAATGGGGCGGTAGGGTAGGCATAAAAAGCCCCTCAGCCTCCCTCCCCATCAGCATCGCCTTTCATGGGCAGGGAGCACTTGAGCGGAAGGCAGGCATGCTGCTGTTGACACTGGAAGGGAGAAAAGGGCGGAACCGGAGCCCGTTGTGGAAGAGCTTCTCGCTAGCGTAGTCCCGACAACGACTGTTCTCCAAGGAGAGATAGAAGTAATAGTCCCGGTCCACCAGCCGATCGCACTTGGCCGACCCCGAGGGACACGCCAGCGGCCCGCAGTTCCCGTAGCTGGAACAACACAAGGTTTCTAGATGGTAAGAAGTGGGAGGAAGGAAGATGTTAATTGGAGCTCCAATTGAAAAGAGGAGAAGGAGAATGAGAAAGAAAGCAAACACGTCCACTGGCATGTGCTGCTGAAGCTGGTGCACAAAGGTCTCGCGCCCACTGGCCGTGTTGCAGTGGGAGACGAACCAAGCCGCCAGCTTCCTCTTCCCTCTGCCAATGAGCGGACGTGAAGGCTGGGATTAGAGGAGGAAGGAGAAAGTGACTTGCCTGGAATAGTCAGGAGAGGGTGGGGTAGAGGAGGAAGTGAAGGAGTGTGGTAAGTAGTATCCGTAAGGCACGACGATGTCAGAATCCTTGCGATAAGTGGCGGTCCAGTTGAAGCGTTGCTTTCCAGCCTCCGCGTCCATGTTCATGTACCTGCAAAATTCTATGATCAATTTACACATATTCGTCCAATCCAATCGTTAGACGATAAAATGAAGCAAAGGGGACAAACGCAGGACTCTCCAGACCGAAGTAGATCCAAACTTGGTCAGGCTGGCGAAATTCCTCTGTGGACTCAGCTAAGCTCTTGGAAACGTAGTGTCGGAACATCACGGCATCTGCAGCCATTGTCAGATGCTGATACACACCACTGATCAGCCTCCTTTAAAACGCCTACCCATGCTTTTACGCGGAATCTCGGTCAGTCGGCAGTTGCTCAAGGGACACTGCTGGAAGGCTTTCGACCCCGCCTCCAAGCGAGGCCAGCTGTCTGCAAACTTTCTGCTTTCTCTCAAATATATCTCCATTCTCCATCTTTTATGCTACATTTCCTTGCTTTTGACGTAAGTAAAGCATCAGAAACACAGCAACAAACGTTGAGTGGGCAACTAGAAAGCAGTAACCGAATCCTTGTGGTAAAAAGATGTCCAAAAGACGAGGTAGTGGCTTGGGTCTATAGGCGAGCTGAGCTTGAATCCTGCTAACAGCATCCAGGCCAGACTCTGGCCAGAGTCCGTCTGCCCTCTCTTCTGTCGAGGAATTGGGACGAGCGCTTCCATTTAGGGAAAGTGGGAGTGGGGAGGGCAGAGGGAGCAGCGGGGAAGGTGGATAGGAAGGGAGGCGGATGAGGGTGATCACAGCGATGGCCAGTGCATAGATCGCCACCAAGCGGCTTGCCGAAACGAATCGCTTCATGGCTCACACTCATCGGGCATTGGAATCTGGAACAATTGACCATCTTTGCTAAAAGCTGCGTCGGTTAGCACTGATGGTGAAATGAGTAAGCCGTCAAATGAGCTAAGGCTGTAAGAAGGCGGTAGGCTATTGTTTGAGCGACGAAGACTGCGGGATGCAGGCCTACTATGCCTCTAGACTCATTGGTTATTTACGACCCACTGAGGGAACGCACAAAACCAGCCAATACACACCACTCCTTCTCCCATCCCTCTTCTCTCAACCCTCTCCCACTCCATCAAAAGCCAGCTAAATAGGTCCCTTTAGTTTCACTTTCATCCTCTACCAGTAACAGCCCCCTTGAGAAAAGCGAAAAAAAGCGGGCCAACAAACGTAGGCCGGGAAAGCAAAGAGACGCTGATGCAAAGGGCGCGTGTAACAGCTGACCCCCTTACTCCGAGGCGACAAAAAAAGCTCCACACCCCTCCCAGAGCATCCATTGACTCCGGCGAGGGAGTGAGAGGGAGAGGGGCTAATCCCTGGACCCAGGCGCCTCCTCCTGCAGAGAGAGGGGCGGGGCGGGGCCCTCCTCCTCTGCTCCGGTGACAGCTAGCCCCCAAAGATGTCGGCCGCTTAGCGAGACCACCCTTTCCCCCTGCCCCTCCCTTCCCCCTCCGCCTCCTCACCGCCTCGTCTTCAATTGATGTCTCCCTCTCTTCCTTTCCCACCAGCTCCCTTTGCGCAACTTGTGTGCCTGCCTACGCCCCATATTTACTCAGCCCTTTAGCCTCTTCTGCTGAACACAAAACTTTTAGGGCTAAAAGCAAAGCTGCACCATTGGCGGGAAAAAAACTAGTGTACGGTTATAAAAAACTGCAATGCTGACTAGCATGAAAGGCTTGTAGCTAGCTGGCGGCAGGTGGCGCAGCAGAAAGAAGCAGGTGGGAAATAGTAGGAGGGCCAAGTGCCATAAGCTCCTCGTAAATCTTGACCGCCTGTTGAGAGACAGACAGGCTATGAGTTGCCTCCTCCTCTGCAGGCCGCCGCTGAGTGGCACCACTCCCGCCCCTGCCTTAATTAACAAGCCCCTCCTTGCCTCCCCTACCAACCACTTCCCTGCATTCCTCCTCCTCCTTCTGCCCTCCTCAAACATCATTCCAACAGCAATACCTGACCACTTTTTGCCAGGCTTGGCTAACTGCGGAATAACAAGGGCCTGAAGCTTGGCAGTGCCGGCCAACTGCTCTGTAAAGGCTGTGGAAGAAGTGAGGAGGAAAGGAAGGGCCATTCCAAATGCCCTCCCATCTAGGTCTGGGATCATGGAAGGGGTGCCTATTGAGGGCCCGCATCCCCATCCTTCAACACCCCTCCTCTTCCTGTTGGAGTCAGATTACGCCATGGGCCTTGATGGGGTGGAAGAAGCTTCACCCTAAAAAGCTGAAAACATTCTATTTTATATACATTTTTGTGTAGGAAACTACAGATTCAAATTGTTTACATCCAAATTTGCAATCCATTTTTTTAAATTTTAAACCTTCAAAAGTTTATATTTAAGCCTGAAGTTTTTTTATTGTTTTCAAATTGTTTTTTAATATTTAACCCAGCTTTCAAATAAATTTTGCATGAGAACATTTCTAGCTATAGATAGCACATTTTCGCTCCCATGTCCAATCACAGTGAATCTCTAAATCGCGAACACAAGCAGCAATAAAAGCAGGCTTAAACAGACAGAACAAATTGAGCAGTTAGGCAAGGCGGAGAGCAAGCTGGAGAACGTCGTAGGCTGGGTCTAATGGCTCACCCAACACTGCATCCAGCTGAATGCGCAACTCTTCTGGTACTATCTTCCGCCATACCACACATTCTTCCGATGCGTATTTCTGCAAACACTTTATAGCATTTACTATTCAAGCCAACTTTGATCTCAAACGATCAATATATTTGAAAATTATTTGGAGTAAATACTGGTTTTGTCATTAAGCTATGGAAACCTTGAAAGAGTCTCGTATCTGACTGAGGCAAATCTCCTTGAGGGTGGGCGCAGTGCCAGTAGATACCTGCAGGACAATACCTCATAAATCAAATAATATAGGGCAAAAGGATGGGCACGTGGAGAATTTCGGTGCTGTAGTTGGGGAAGTCGTAGATGCGATCGCTGGTGGTATGGCCTCCGTGAATGTGGACGAAGTCTCCTGCCAAAACGGCCTTGTGCCTCAGCCGAGGTTTGGCGGATCCCAGGCCTTAACTCTACTTACATCTTCACCCCTTTTTCACTATCCGGGGTTTTGCACCGGTGGGCAGTGGCTGCCAGGTCCATGCGGAGGTGTCCAGGAGCCAGCAGTCAGACAGCGGCTGTCGATCGCTGCTGTAGCCACCATAGAGCAAAAGGTGGTCGGAGTCAACCTTCAGAGAAGAACTTTACTCCAAGGAAAGAGGATGAATAGTACCTGGGCGAGTGTAGCCCAGGCACGAGCGCATGGTCTAGGCTGGTTGGAGGTGGGAGTGTGGCGAGAGCGCCAGGTGAGGGATTGGGTGTGAAGGGTGTAGAGGTCGTCCAGGCTCTGCCCTCGAGTTCGCCCACCGAACAGCACCAACAGGATGAAGGGGACCTGGGTGAGTGTAGCCCAGGCACGAGCGCATGGTCTAGGCTGGTTGGAGGTGGGAGTGTGGCGAGAGCGCCAGGTGAGGGATTGGGTGTGAAGGGTGTAGAGGTCGTCCAGGCTCTGCCCTCGAGTTCGCCCACCGAACAGCACCAACAGGATGAAGGGGACCTGGGTGAGTGTAGCCCAGGCACGAGCGCATGGTCTAGGCTGGTTGGAGGTGGGAGTGTGGCGAGAGCGCCAGGTGAGGGATTGGGTGTGAAGGGTGTAGAGGTCGTCCAGGCTCTGCCCTCGAGTTCGCCCACCGAACAGCACCAACAGGATGAAGGGGACCTGGGTGAGTGTAGCCCAGGCACGAGCGCATGGTCTAGGCTGGTTGGAGGTGGGAGTGTGGCGAGAGCGCCAGGTGAGGGATTGGATGTGAAGGGTGTAGAGGTCGTCCAGGCTCTGCCCTCGAGTTCGCCCACCGAACAGCACCAACAGCCCGTCTTTCCCTTCCGCCATCGCGTAGCCTTCTCGAGCACTCGGCACCTCACCCTAACATTTTCATACCCCAACCGCATCAGGTTGAAAATGGGGAGAAAGGTGAACGTAGCAGCATGGTGTGTCCCAAATACGGCTGATTGGGTCGAAGCGGATAATCTCATTGTTCCAGCCGGTTTCCACCGAGACCATGGAGTCATCGTCAAGCTGGACGGTGAGGAGAGATTGCTCATCTACCACCATCTGCCCGCCAAGCTCCAGTGTAGTCTCAGGCGCCCTTATTGCACCCCAGCCACCAAACAAATGCAGCCTCAAACTCACTCCAACTCTTTTCACTCAAGCGAAGCCCATCTTTCTACGTCAAATGCAAGAGTTATTTCACAACCAGCACATCGCAAGAGCTAGGAAAAGTGGACTTGCCTGTCATTGTGGAACCAGGCGGAGAGTTGCTGGCGGGCGAGAGGTTTGGGAGTGGTGGGTTGGATGTGCGTCCAATGAAGACTGCCCAAGTGGAGTTTGTAGATGTTCGCTGTGGCCATGCCGATTGAAAGGCCTGAGAAGAGCCAAAGTTCCTGCCCCTTCAATGCTCCCACCGGATTGAAGCTGGGTGGTGGGTAGTCGCCAAACGTGGCCATGCGAAACCTTAATTTTTGCAATATTTTAGCTTTTAGTGAAGTAATGTTTTTTATAGTTTAAAGTTTTTATTTTCATTATTTGTGCCTGTACTCCCCTTTGCATCAATGCGGAGTTTATTTTCAAGCTGTGAAACTAATTGGAGCTTTACAAATGATGATATTGCAAGCTAACCAGCGTCGAGATGTGGTGTGGTAGATGCAGATCGACTTATGATCGAAATACTCGCCATAGTTTTCTCCCAGTGGAGTCTACACAATAATGAGCATTATAGGTGATACGAAAATAGCTCTGATGCGGCATGAAGAAGGGAAAGAGTAAAACTAACATAGCCACCGTAAATAAGGATGAGGTGGCCTAGGCCAACAGCGACATTTCCAACTAGCGGCTCCAATGACCTCAGCTCCTCGAAGCCTGCGTAAGTGGAGCAACGGGAAAGCTCACTCACTTCTGACTCCCCCATTCTTCCCAATTCTCCCTCCTTCATGTGAATGCGGAACTTGCGTTTGTTCTGCTGGAAGAGCATTATTGCGCGCAAGAGCTCATGCTCACAACGTATGCCACCGGTAAAAAATTAAGATATTCACATCAATCTTTCATTTTCGGTTTTCGGCTTTCGGAACGGTTTTTGATGACATATTGGTGCTTTACTATTGCTGTAAATTTATCACCATTTTTGCGATTGACATCAGCATTCTTTGATGCGCCTTGCTGACGTTTTAGCCTAAAACTTGGCGCCTCCTCTGAAACCCAGAAACAGAAATTACGTATACCACAATACGCAGAACCGCTGCAATGAACATCCTACACATGGTCCATGCAACTAAACAACAGTTGTCAAAGCAAAGTCGAAAAAGAAAGGAATGCCAAAATGTCGATAGCTTCAAAGGCCAGCAGAAGCTAAAGGAGAAAGAGCAAAATAGGCGATGATAGGGATGATAAAGTCAGGCAAATTCGTCGTCTTCGCTGTCTAGACTGGAGTCCGGGCTGTGCTGACGCTTGGAAGGGGTGGAGGGAGGCTTGTTGCGAGCAGATCGTCCCCTGCCTCGACCGCGGCCTCTAGCTCCGCTCTGCGTCTGGCTCGCTCTTCGAGTGTCCTCCAGGCTACGACGAGTCTTGCGACCTCAAACCATTCTTTTTTTTCTCAAGATTGCTAACAATAATTACAACTAAGTTTTGCATTTATGAACACAATTTATTGCTGTTGCTGATCATCGGTGCCCTTGAGTGGGAAATCGGAATGGTTTGAGATAAGGGCAAACGCATTTCCTCGGTCACTTCGCCGTTGTTGGCAGCTCGTTCCTCCAGCTGCTTCTCGAACTCCTCCATCTCATTCAGTCGATCCTCGTTCTTCGCCTGCCGACGGGCCAGGGCCTGGGGTGGGACAGAAGTTGTGGGTTTGGATGGAGAGGAGGCCAATAGAAGGGAGAACGAGGATGCGGGAGATGTGATCGAAGACAGGCTGGTGGGCGAGGAATTGTCCGTAGCCTTCGCCGGAGCTGACCCCGTCGATGCCCAGCATCAGTCGTTCTACCGCATCCTGCACCATTCCTTACTTCCATCTAGGCCAATCGATTGTCAACGTACGGGTGGGTAGGGAGGCAGCTGGGCGAGGCAGTAGGCGAAGTTTTCCGCTTCTCTCAGCTTTCTCAAATTTTAGCCTGAGATGAATGAATGGAAGAAAGATTGGCGCTGAGGAAGAACATGGTGGACTTGAACCGCTGGCAGAGAGCCTGGACTTGGGCAGCGATCTGTTTCTCGTCCTTCACATAGCCCAGGATGATTCTGTGAAAAGCAATCTACGCTCAATGAGAAGGCGGAAGGAAAGGAGGGAGTAACTTGACGATGCCTTGGAAGCGCTCCGGCTCGTCCTTGCACTCTCGACTCAGGTTGCTGATGATGTCCGCCATGTGCCGGATTACCTTGTCACCCTAAATAGCCTTGGACTATTCAACTTCAGAAATCGAAAATTAATTTTGGTGGGGATTTTGTTAAATATCTTTGAAAATAGAAAGGGATGTCAGCGCCATTTGAGCATGTTGGAGGATGCAAAAAGAACCTTTTGGGCAAGTTCGTCGAAGAAGGTGCGAGCAAGGCCAGCCATGGCGGGGTTCTCCTTGTCGTCCATCTGAAGAGCGATAGTGGCGATGTGTCCTTTGGGCTGGACCATGTCGTTGAGGATGAGGTGTGTCAGCACCAGCATGCACGTCTCTCGAACGCATTTGTCTGTGTCCCGTAGCCTTGAAAATGAAATAATCTACTTCATTTTTCATTTTGTAAAAATATGTATTTGTTATTATCCCTAGATTTTTTTGACGTATGAGAGAAAAATTATTACGATGTTAACATTTCTTCACCCGTTTGTAGCTTGAAGGCTGAAAGAAAAGACCGATTGTAGAGGTTGATCTTGCGTTGCTCAACGAGGTTGGGGAAGCGAATGCTGAGATCGCCAGCAGCGATCATGAGGGTGTTGCGAATGGCTGGGGGCAGGTTCCCGTTGTTCAACATGCAGAAGAACAGGTCCAGATGACTCAGCTCCTCCCGACTCGGGATACCAGCACTCTCCAGGCAAAATGATTTGCTGCAATCATCCTTCATCCTACTTATCATTTATGCTACAGTGTTCAGTTATTTTTCTGACAAGTTATTTTACGTGGCCAGGATATAAAGTTTTGTTCGTTACATTCCTGTTCCCATCAACTACGTCAATAAAGCACTCTTGTTGGATGCGAAAGGACCTGATGAGAAGCAGTTTGCCGAAGGCCGTAGTTGCGGCAAGCATGACGGTGGGAGAATTGACGTACCAGTTGTCTGGGTACAGCAGCTTCACCTGAGGCCATTTCAGCTAAACTATTCCTATATTGGCCGATTTGAGCGGAGAGAAATACGATATTTTTGGCGGCTTTGTAGAGGACGGTGGAGGAGTTGAGGATCTGGTGCTCGATCATGTTGTGAATCCGCTCATTCTGACTGTCTTCGATGGCGCCCGAGTTGCCCAGGATATCCTCCTCCGCCTCATCCACGCTGCTGTTCATGCTGCAATCCGACTCCGCAGTGACTCACTCTGTCACCCTTCACTGATTGATGGATATTGATGGATAAAAATGGCTGATATGGAAGCATGTATGAAGAACGAGCTTTATAATTTATTTATAATCTTCTTGTTCCATGAAACCTTTGATTGAGGGCAGAACGGCGATTCTCCTGAGCCTGGCGATTGCGGAGCTTGGTGGAGTTTTTGATGCCGCGCGCTTTCTCCAACAGCAGCTGACGTCGCTTCACCTCCGCTGCCTACAAAGTCTTACTTTCCTGCCACCTCTGCTCAGCCTGCCACCGGGCTTGGCAAACATAGAAGACATCGATGTGGATGAGCAGACGAAGGGCGTAGTGGCCCACCAGAGCGCAGAAACGACTCAGCATACCCTCACCCTTTTCTGCATCACTCAACGAGCCCTGCCAACACATCCCTTTCATTGCAGGCCAAAAAGGATGAAAATAAGAGGTTTCGCAGATAAGTACTAGTGATTAGCAAAAAGATTGGCCGCAATAAAATGTGTCACAATTAGGAATGAATGCGGACCTTGAGCTGGCGAGCAATGGAAAGGAGTAATTCTTGTCCAATTTTCTCGGGGCTCTCGCTGATGTAGAAGATGACGTTGAGGCCTTTTTCCATCGCCGCAATCCAGCCATCGTCTTCCACCCGTGAGAAACCTATGGTTCAAAACCTATTTCACTTATCATAATTGTTTCAAATCGGCAGTGAATGCATAGTATTTCGCAAAATATCAGCAGAAACTCTTGAATAGATGGTAAAACCAGCAAGTATGAGCTGTGTAATGCGGTCCGTGATGATGAAGTTGCTGCCATCCGCGTTCTGGCGAGCAAAGCGGAACTGCTGTTGCCGAATGCTTGCTTCATCCTTTAGGTCCACCTGCCAATTCCTTACTTTGTCATGTGCTTGCCGAGCATGAATGGATATAGAATGAGTGAATAAATGAGCGAATGAATGAAGTGGTACTTAGCAAACGAAGAAAAGTCAAAAGCTGAAACCTTTTGGCCGATTTTCTCGATGATATTGAGAAGGCTGTGTGCAAAGGCGAAGTCGGCCTCAGCCCGATCCCAGACTTCCGGGAGCTGGAGCAGCTTCCACTGGGCCATGATCTGCCCACGGTCAGACCTAGGCCGGGCTTGGAAGACATGGGAAGCAAGATGCGGCAATGAGAAGGACTTGACGGCCATGGCGAGGAGGTGAAGGGCGGCGTGAGAGCGCTCCGCTCTCTCCACTCGCCCCTCCTTGGTCGGGAGGAGGAACTTCCAGAGCAGCCCAATGATGGCCTGTGGCAGGAGCTTCTTGCGAAGCATTTCCCCGATCACCTCTTCCAGCGAGGCCAGTTCTGAGTCGTCTGCTCCGTTCACCTTTCATACCAACATTTCTCTGCTACAATTAGCTGCATTATTGATTAATTTCAAAACTGTGCAACCTAAAGTGGTAAAAAGCTGAAACATGAGGTCAATGCTATTATAATGTTAGATGAATAGACCTAGGATTAAGGAGAGTGAAAAGAAGGACAAGATTGATAAGTCGAAGAGCGATGCGCTTGTGGGCTTCCTTGTCCTGAGGGAGAGGCTCGGGGTTGTCGTCATCGTCGTTCTCTGCCGATGCAGTCTCAGCCTCTGGCCCTTTTCCCAGCTCTGGATCCACGTACAGGCGTCGAAATGACTCCACCACTGCTTTACGGACCTTCCAAATTTATTCTCTCCAATCTCATTTTTACCGCATTCGAATCAAAATAAAAGTGTTCAAAATATTAACTATGCCGTATCCAAGCTGAGTGTAAGGAATCTGAAAGTATACCTGGGGGTCTTTGCGCCAGATGAGGCTGGAGAGACGACGGAGGCCAGACTCTGAGCCGCGGATTCCGAACTCGCTGCAGCACACCACGAACTCTATCGCCTTCCAACTCTTTCTATCTTACTTTCTCCGCCTTCTCTCTTCATCCACTCCTCTACCTCCACCACATCCGTGGTCTGCTGGGACTTGAAGAGCTTCTTCACGTTCAGCATCACCTTCTGGATCATTTGAGCAAACTCCAGCGCATCCTCAACCATCCTTACCTCCATCTCCACTACCTCTGGGAGCTGAAAAGGGCAAACGGATAGGAAGGCGATGCGGTTGCGGATGAGCTGCAGGCGATTGTTGGCCTCAGCCTCGGCCTCGGCGGTGTTCTGGGTGCTGGGCAGGCTCTCCTGGCTCAGGCCGGGGATGAAGGGGAGGACGTAGAGGGCCTCCAGCGTTCGGAGCACCTTCTCAGCCAGCTCCTCTTTCTCCCTGGCAAATAGGCAGGTCCTGTACTGGTAGAAGGAGTGGGTGAAGGCAGGCGCGATATCTACTGGGGATCTGGCCAGTCGGCAAAGATGTCCAGCTCTGCCTGCTCTCTGTGGAGAGAGAGGAGGGTGTTGACGGCCTCCTCTGCCGCTGCCACCTCCAGCCCTCCACCCGCCGCATCCTCACCGCGCCGCAGCTCCTCCTCGATCGTCGTTCGGGCTCTGCAATTGCCCACTTTTCCACAGCTGGGATGGTGAATGTTTTTGCCTTCCTCATAACGTCTGAAAATCCCCATGTCTGAATCATTACATTTTTCATCAATCATGAAACACATTTCGCCATAACGCCATGCTACATTTTGGCAAAACACTCGCATTGGGAAGTTCTTGATTCGCAGTCATTTCCTTACGATGCAAGAGTACGGTTTAAAGAAGTAAAGGAACAAGCAGATTCCTTCAAAGCAAAAAAGTGGTAAAAGTAGTAACTGGTTGTATTCAAGAACGAGCTGGGTAGAGGAGCGTTCTGCAAGTGTGGCTTCCTGCCTCTCCCGCTCCAAGGCGGCGAAGATGACCGGGCGAAGGACGTCCTTCTTTGAACTCCAGCGCCGTTGGGCCGCTTCCAGTGGTGTTTCTGCCACTGCAACACCGATTTCCTCATTTTTCGCATCACAGAAGACCAAAGCTACCTTTCTGCAGCTCTTCTTGCTGCTGCTCCAATCTGGCCAGGTCCGCCTCCAGAGTTTCGGATTTGAGCTAGAAAACAGAAAATTTCAGTTGGGTATCATTTATTGAGGGAGCTGAGGTAGAAAGTAGGATATAGGAGGAGGAAAGCACCTGATCCGCGAAAGGATTGAGCTCGAGGAAGGCGCGGACGAATTTGAGGGCCTCCTTGCGGACCTGGGAGGACTTGTCGGAGAGGCGCCCCGCGATCTTCGGCAACAGCTCCTTCAGACGCGGCAGCGGCAGACGATTGGCCGCGTAGAGTCGCCCCCACAGCTTGATGCACCCACTCCGCACAAAGGCAGTCACGTCGTGCAAGTGTCCCTTAACCCCCATCCTTCTCATCTAATTTGTGGAGGGAAGGGAGTTGGTGTGACCTCAACGTGCTCCAGATAGGACTCCCGCTTGGCCCGCTGCTCCTCTGCCAGTTCCTGGTCCTCGGGGTAGAGCTGGATGACCAGCTCCACGTAGGCTGTCAGCAGTGCCATGCGAAGATTCCACACCTCAAAGGGATAAAATGGAGCAGGTTGCGTTTTGATGCCGGTAACCTCGGAGTTCATGAATTTGCTGACGTGGTGAGCGGATTGATTGAAGGCCCTGGGGGATCGCTGGGCCAGGAGCACCAGGAACTGCCCGTACTGACGAGTGCTTCCTTCCATCTGCACTTTGCTCACTTTAGGCCGATTCATTTTCACATTCCTCACATTAGGCCCTCAATTTCGCTGATGCAAGTGATTATGGCGACGGCTGTTTATTACAGTTAGATATGACGGGGAAAAGAAAAGCCAAAACCTGAAGGTTTTCAGTTTCCAGTTGGCCTATGCTGAGAAGAATCTGATCCACAAAGCCGCGGGCAGCTTGACGATACTCACTCGTGTCATCCTCTCCATCCACCGGCCCGATCACTTCTGACAGCAGGACCTACAATCTTCATTCCTTCCCTCTTTTGTTCCATATGGCTGTAATGTTCGCTTGTGGATCCGTAATCGCTCCATCCGTAATGGGTCTCCTCGCTTCTGGATAAGCAGTTGCAGCCCAAACGAAGGGAAACCTTGTCCAGGATATCGTCGGCGGCCTCGGTGGTCTGAAGTAGGCGGAGAACGTGGCCGGGCAGTGCTCGCTCCCTCCTGTAGGCGAAGAGCAGGACGCGGAAGACATCGGACAGGGCCGAACGCAGCTTCACCGTCTCCTCCTCCCTCCCTTTCCCCAGCTCCGGCTCCTCTGCCAGCTTCGCCGCCAGCGCCAGCGCACAGCTAGCAATTTTTCACTTTCTATGTCCTAGCAGTTCCTTTCCATTTCCCTAGCTGGCTCCATTTCAGTTGGAAAGAGTGAGTGGGGTACTTGGTAAAATTGTCGGCAGTTTGTTTGGCAGGCCAGAGGGCGGCCAGGCTGGTGCCCTGCTCTGCCCCGCTGTTGAGGAAGACCACCATGGCTTCCAGCATGCGCACCCGTTGCAGCTGCATTTGGGCTTTCATGGGGCAGCTGTGCGAAAGCTGGAAAGGAAGGAACCTCCCAGCTCCAGTCGGCGGGCATGATGCTGGCTCTTTCCGCATTCTTTCGACGCTCCGCATCCTCGCGTAGATCGTCGTCCGCCTTCTTCCGTCCCCTGCCCTAGAGTCCAGGCTGTTCTGGTAAGTGGGGATGGGGAGGAGAGGGGGGGACTAGCCTTGCCAGTGAGTGGATTGGTGGCGGAGGAAACGGCGATGGCGATGAACTTCCCAGCCACCAGACCCCCGAACGTGGCTCCCAGCCAGAGCACCATGTGAACTGCGTTGAAGTAGAGGCGCTGCTGAACTGCCTTCTCTTCCAGCTCACCCTTTTCAATCTACAAAAGTTTAATTCTTTTTTAGCGAAACATACTTTGGATTTCTACACATTTTTTCGGCTTAAGTTTTGCCAATGCTAGCATGCAAAACGGTTATAAGCAAGCTCTTTGAAAGAACGAAGACATATACATCTATGAACTATTTTTGCGTTTGAACCATTTTTTGGTTCAGGTTCTACACATTTTCTAAACAAGACTAAAATGCTACAGCATGAGCCACTTATGAATTGTCAATCATCAAAAAGAACTAGGCAAGGTTGACATAATCGTGATAAATTTGCAGGAATGGTAAGGTACGAAATGAGAGGCCCCCGGGGCCTCTGAAATGAGAGGCCCCCGGGGCCTCTGGTACTAGAGGCCCCCGGGGCCTCTTGTTTCAGAGGTTCCCGGGGGTTTGTCAGTAAAAAGGCACTGACCAGTTATTATCATGATGACAAACAAGCTTTAGAGTACAGATCGATTTAATGATAAAAATATTGACCTGGCGCGAACTTTTTTGGGTAGAATTTTGAAAAATGGGCTATGCCAAGATAAGGTAAATGCTCAACGGATTTGGACAAATTTTGTTCCCCAGAAAGGTAATAAAATATCTGGTACCATCGGCAGGCCAAATGTGGGCCTCTTTTCTCCAAAATTTGGTATTGCCTCGAGTAAAAAGTCAAGGAAATACAATTTCTACTAGTGGAATCTGCTGCTTGGACAGTTGCATTTTGTTTTTGGCGCGCAATTCAGTGGCTCTTTCCATGCGCGCCCAAAAACAAAATGCAGATGACGCAGCAGATTCCACTAGTAGAAATTGTATTTCCTTGACTTTTTACTCGAGGCAATACCAAATTTTGGAGAAAAGAGGCCCACATTTGGCCTGCCGATGGTACCAGATATTTCTCCCACTTTTAATATAGTATAAAATGTAAAAATACAAATTTGCTATATATTTAGTTAAGATTTTATTAGATAAATAAAAAAAATGAATAAAAAAAACTTATTTGAAAAATATAACGAAAAAGGAAAAATTTGAAAATGAAAAATATAATGCAAATTCATTGGAAAATTAACATATTTTTGAGAATTTTTCTTGTCTTAAACTCAGGGCAATCGATTTTTGGGAACAAGGAGTATTATTTTTGGTCTGCCGATGGTACCACATATTTCTTCCACTTTTAAGATAAAAAAATAAAAGAATAAAATAAAAGGATCAAAGAAGGTTTGAACCTGGTCATCTCTGAACCGAGCCAAATAGACAAGCCACTTGACCACACAGCCGCACAACTTCCTTTGTAGACTTATACCATATTTTATTGCACAGAATTACCATTGAACCTTGCCAATTGATGCCTTAAGTACAGGCCGATTGAATACCTACTATCGTCCATTGAATAGATGCGGAGAAGAAGAAGGAGGAAGAAGAAGAAGAAGGAGTTCGGACAAATGGTTTTGAGTGATTTTATAATGATTGCTGCAAGTTTTGGGCGATTTCTCGCGAGTTTTGGACAATTCGATGATGCTCTTTCTAATGCAAAAAGAATCAGAACGATTGGATTCTTCTTTGAGGAGCAGGAGCCTTATCAATTTTAAGATCTAGCAATAACCCCGAAAACGTACATCTGGGTCGAAAAGAGGGGCTGGGCGCTGACACTTCGCTAACGCTCGCTCGCGCCAGCCCAATTTTAGATAGATCTGGAGGTATGTAATCGGTCCCGGAACTGTTGAAACATTACTTTTCTGGGTAGAAAGTTAGAATATGGGATATGCTGAAAAAGGCTATTGTTATTGGCTTGCCAATGGTACCAGATATAAGTTGATTACATTGTTGGTGTCCTTGATATCCAGACACTCAGTCATCTTCAGCCTCCAGCCGTATAGACCTGGTGCAATGAAACATGTGACTAGAACAATTGTCTCTAATGAAAGAATCTGGAACGCCGAACTCTCCACAGATATGATATATGGCCTGGCTGCTACTGAAGGCAGTCTTGTCTGGCAGTGCGATGGGAACTACCATCTGAATCGATAATATCACCTGATTTCAGTCAATGAAAGTCATAGTCTTCCCATTGCTATTTCTCTCTAGGTAGGCAGACTTAGATAGGCTGACCTCTGACTTGAATTGAACTTGGATGGCTTGATGGTGATCTTGGCATCCACGACGATGGTCCCCTCGAAGATGCTCATCTCTCCACCACACGCCATTTCACTCGTCTCTGGTTCAAAACCGAAGCACAGCTAGCACAAGTTTGCGTAGGAGCTAGTCGTTACTGCAGAGCACCATTTCGTCTCATCCACGAAGGGGATCTCAATTTCTCGATTTCAACCATGTCACCTACAGCCATCTTCCCAATGCTGCCTGCCCTCCCAATGCTGCCTGCCCCACATATGAATAAAACTTGTTTGTCATCATGAGCATGACTGGTCAGTGCCATTTTACTAACAAGCCCCCGGGAACCTCTAAAAAAAGGGCCCCGGGGGCCCAAAAAAAAAAGGCCCCCGGGGGGCGCACACCCCGGGGGCCCCGGGCCCCCCCACACAACACCCCCCGCCCCCCACCACCCCCCCACCCCACCCCCCCTCTAAATTTGATATAAATTATAAACCATTTTAAAATTTTAACATGCTCATGTACAAAATTTTCTGATCATTCTTAAGGAGGCAGCAATTTTGGCACAAAGAGGACAAAAATTAGTGAAAGATAAAATTGAAAATAGTCACTTGCCAAGGCAATGGATGATCCCTAGTCTTCTATTAAGATGCACTTTCCTAGGCAAAGCAGAGATTTCCGTTGGTCGTTTCTAGATCGCTTCTGGCCTAGGTGAAGGAGGGGTTTCCTTGTCGGATTTCTCCCATCCTCTCCTGGGAGTACAAGACCGAGTCAGCTCCTATTGAGACGTTACAAGCAGCAGTTAAGCAGACTATGGAAGACATGAATCTTTAAACTTCTAAACTTCGCGGGTGGGTGGCCTAGTGGTAAAGTTTCCAACTTTACTCTAGGTTGCCCTGGGTTCAATCCCAAGCTCGCTTTCTGCTTCGATTCACCTCCCGCGTGATGATTATGCCACGCATTCTGCTTCGATTCATTCAGCGTGTGACTTCCACGCTTTCTGCTATTCAATGCGTGAGGATTTTTCCACGCATCATGGTTAAGCGTGTGACTTCCACGCTTAGTTTTTGCTCTTGCTGGGCTTTTTTAACCCCACTGGCCAAGGTGATGTAGGCAACGCCATGGTTCGTCTTTTTTCTAGCCCCACTGGCCTAGGTAAAGAAGGTTCTGCTCGCACTAGTTTTTAATGAGACCACTGGTCCTCATTGGTCCTCTAAGAACCACACTTGGACAGACGATAAAGCCTTAGTCTTCTCTTAGGCCCCATTGTTCTGGGCAAAGCAGGGCGCATGTCCCGCCTTCCATAGGGGGCCAGAGACACCTTGTCACTAGACTACCGTATCATGGTTAAGCGTGTGACTTCCACGCTTAGTTTTGTCTCTGGCCCCATGCCCAGAACAATGGGGCCTAAGAGAAGACTAAGGCTTTATCGTCTGTCCAAGTGTGGTTCTTAGAGGACCAATGAGGACCAGTGGTCTCAGCTAATATAGACTAGATTTAAGAGCAGGTTCATGAGAGGGTGACGAATGGTTGCCCAATTTTTTTTACCATTATAAACTGAGTATAAGGTAATTTTTCTGAAACATTTTTATATAAGATCCCAAAGTATCTCAAATTTATGCATTTTCGCAACGCGGCCAAAAATTCAGAAAAATTCCTTCGATTTCATTTAAATCATCTAATTACATTTTAACATACTTTTTATATCACTAGTCTTAATCTTTCACTAATTTTTGTTCTCTTTGTGCCAAAATTGCCGCCTTCTTATGCATGTTCAGTGGATTTTGTGGTCTTGTGGATCCCTGGGGGGTTCGGGCCTGGGGGCCCTCTGGCCCCACCGGGTCAGGGGGCTCTGGAATCAGCTTTCAGAGGAAGTGGCTGGTGGGCGGAGGGGCGGTTTCACTGCGCGGCCACGAACCTGGTGGAGACCTACCTAGCGGAGTGATTTTGATGCCCATTTCGTGACAAACGTTTCTCCATGCATCTCCTCTTCATTCTTTCCCTCGTTGGAGTGGGCCGTGAGGTCCCTCCTTCTATTCTCAGATAAACACTTAGCCCCCGAAAAAAAAACCTGTTAAAATTTGTCTACTATTTTGTCTAAACCTGTTTTTTTTTCGGGTTCACAGATTTTACTCTGGTAAGCAGGACAGGCCTATCGGCCCAGTCCGAACGAGAACAGTGAAACAAATTGCGACATGAGAATGTGAGAGGGCATGAAATAGTGAGCAATGGGAGGAGTGCAATGGTCATCGGTCCAGTAGCCGCCGGGCCTCAGCGAAGAGCCTTTCCCTGCTGCCGGTTGCGACATCCTCTGGGATCAGGTTCCAGAGCCCCCGTGCCCTAAAGGGCCACAGGCACTCCAAGCTCCTGGCCCCGATTGCTGGGGCCTCAATGTGATGCTTCCCCCGAAGGTTTGAGAATAATCTAGGGAAGTAGATGGGGCATCCGTGAAAGAACATTTGATCGGCAGCTTCAGGGAGGTTTAGGAGTGGTGGAGGAGGTGGGGAGGGGAATTGGGAGGAGAGGAGTGGAGTTAGGCTCTGAGCTGGCACAAGGGGGTCAGGCTGGGGGCTGGAAGGGCCTATTTGACCTGCACAAACGGCGCGTTTGGTGAGTTTGTAGCATCGTTGGATCAGCCCAATGTCCGCGAGAGCCCTAAGAGGCATTTCGCGAGAAAGTGGCGACAGGCTAAATGAAGGTGGCCCAAAAATTTTTGGGCGACCATAAACTGAGTAGGGCATTGTACCTTTACCATTTTTATACAAGATCCCCAAAAGAATTAAGTGTAAAGTTGCTTTTATCAACCGCAATGGCGAGGCATGTCCCGCCCCCCTATAGGGGGGATAGAACCTGATTCGCTCCCCCCCCTATGAGGGGGGATAGAACCAGGTTCGCTCCCCCCCTATGAGGGGGGATAGAACCAGGTTCGTGGGAGAGTGGATGGAATTGATTGCAGTGTAGAGATTATTTCACAATCGTCTACTGTCAAGTAACATTCCGCAATGAAAAATACAGCCGACACATGCAATGAAAATGTCTAGATGTCGTGTGGAAGAGGATTCTGCGGAGAGGGGCAATTCTTGAATTCAACTGCTCCGCAACTTGGCTGAACTTGGTGATGAAGTAGGCTCTGGGGCAGGAGGTATGGTTGGTTGGACTGGTGGAATGAGTCAAGAAGGAACTGTGTGTGGCCAAAGAAGCTGGCCTCTAAAGAAGAAGAGGCAAACACTTGGGTGGGACAGGGAAGGAAGTGAAGATGTGAGCTGGTCTCTCTCTGCTGAGGATGCTCTGGTAGCCATACATCTGCGGAATGTCACTTGAGAGTAGACGATTATGAAATAATCTCTACACTGTAATCAATTCCACCCACTCTCCCACGAACCTGGTTCTATCCCCCTTCCTAGGAGGGGAGCGAACCTGGTTCTATCCCCCCTCATAGGGGGGAGCGAACCTGGTTCTATCCCCCCTATAGGGGGGCAGGACTTTCCTGGCAATGGCACAATATGTGCACCCTACTTTTTCTTAAACTTATTATATGCGGAAACAGCACAATCTTGCAGTTAACTCAAATTTTCTTGGCAGAAAATGCATAAATTTGGGATATTTTGGGATCTTATATAAAAATGGTTCAGAAAAATTATCTTATACTCAGTTTATAATGGTAAAAAAAAATTGGGCAACCATTCGTCACCCTCGCATGAACCTGCTCTTAAATCTAGTCTATACGGTAGTCTAGTGACAAGGTGTCTCTGGCCCCCTATGGAAGGCGGGACATGCGCCCTGCTTTGCCCAGAACAATGGGGCCTAAGAGAAGACTAAGGCTTTATCGTCTGTCCAAGTGTGGTTCTTAGAGGACCAATGAGGACCAGTGGTCTCATTAAAAACTAGTGCGAGCAGAACCTTCTTTACCTAGGCCAGTGGGGCTAGAAAAAAGACGAACCATGGCGTTGCCTACATCACCTTGGCCAGTGGGGTTAAAAAAGCCCAGCAAGAGCAAAAACTAAGCGTGGAAGTCACACGCTTAACCATGATGCGTGGAAAAATCCTCACGCATTGAATAGCAGAAAGCGTGGAAGTCACACGCTGAATGAATCGAAGCAGAATGCGTGGCATAATCATCACGCGGGAGGTGAATCGAAGCAGAAAGCGAGCTTGGGATTGAACCCAGGGCAACCTAGAGTAAAGTTGGAAACTTTACCACTAGGCCACCCACCCGCGAAGTTTAGAGGTTTAAAGATTCATGTCTTCCATAGTCTGCTTAACTGCTGCTTGTAACGTCTCAATAGGAGCTGACTCGGTCTTGTACTCCCAGGAGAGGATGGGAGAAATCCGATTTGACAATGGAGAAAATCGACAAGGAAACCCCTCCTTCACCTAGGCCAGAAGCGATCTAGAAACGACCAACGGAAATCTCTGCTTTGCCTAGGAAAGTGAACCTTATAGAAGACTAGGGATCATCCATTGCCTTGGCAAGTGACTATTTTCAATTTTATCTTTCACTAATTTTTGTCCTCTTTGTGCCAATATTGCTGCCTCCTTAAGAATGATCAGAGGATTTTGTAGATGAACCTGTTAAAATTTGAACTCAAAATGGTTTATGATTCAAATCAAAATTTATCACGATTTTGTCACACCTTGTTTAGTTCTTTTTGATGATTGACAATACATAAGCGGCCCATGTAAGCTAGATGCTAGATGTAAGATACCTGTGGCTCTTAGAACAGAAATTTTGAAAAGTGTTCACGATTTGGGTCTCGATATCGTGAACACTAAAATAAATGTAACAAAAATCCCTAATAAGCGCCAAAAACCTACAACAAATCGTTTTTATAGCCATTTTGCAAAATTTTTAACTATTCTGCATACAAAATATACATTGGAATAAGTCGTGAAGAACATTTCCAAAACCTCAGCCATAAATTGCCTAAGCTTAGCTTGTACTACTTGTGACATTTGAGTCAAGTTTTGCAGATCATATTGCAAATTATGTAAAACTCAGATTTTTGGTTCAAAATTGTTCACTTCACAATATTTTATGATAAAATGCTAAAATTTTGAGTTGTAGGATACCTGCGGCTCTCAAAACACAAATTTTGAAAAGTGTTCACGATTTGGGTCCCGAAATCATGAACACTAATAATGAATGTAACAAATATCCTTAAAAACACTGAAAAACTCTTTTTTGATAGCTTTATTCTGGCTAAATTTGCCACACATTTTTGGTTTGCTATCATCTGCATGACTTTTCCTGCCTTTGCGCCTTTGTCTCTACTTGCCAATCGAAAAATTGCGATCTCATATATCTATACTGCATACAAAATGCATGCATACAAAGCAGAAATTGATGGAAGCGAGGAAAATGAAAGATAAAGGCACTGATTACAAACTTCTTTTTTTCAGATCAGTTGCTGTCGATCCATGAACACTAACACTTTTTGAACACTATTAACATTAACACTTCAAACACTTTTAACACTTAAACTCTAGTGATATAAGAGCACTAACTTGAACACTTATTTTTTCTGTAAAAAATTAATATGTTGTGCTAAAGAGCTAGATGTAGGATACCTGGGGCTCTCATAACACACAATTTGAAAAGTGTTCACGATTTGGGTCTCGAAATCGTGAACACTAATAATGAATGTAACAAAAATCCATTAAAAACCCTGAAAATGATCAAATCAGAACATTATCAGGCTTAGTGTATGCTATTTAATGGAGGAACACACAAAACGCACATTGAAATTAGTCAAATGTAAACTTTTTATATTATTGCCCAAAAATAGCCAGAGCTTATTTTACCCTATTTGGCTGGTTTTGCATCAATTTCAGTTAATCATGACAAAGTTTGTCAAAAATAGTCAAATATGCCTCAAAATTGCCCACTTATTCATCCCAAATGCTAAAAAGTAACAAATTTGAACTTCAGAGTCCTTGCGGCTGATAGAAAATTAAAAACAAAAAGTGTTAATATTTACTGTACCAAATCGTGAACACTTTTTCAAAATTTTGGGAAAGTGTTCACGATTTCTGAGCTAGATATGAACACTAAAAAAAGTGTTCATATTTGGGTCCCAAATCGTGAACACTAAAAGTGTTAATATGGGGTTTTTTTGTTACAAAACATCATTGCTCATCCAATTCTGGACAAAAAGTCAAAATTCTAACGCGAGAGGATCCAGCACAAGTCCAGCTTTCCTCCGGTACCCTTACTTTGGTCTAAACTTCCAA
This sequence comes from Ptycholaimellus sp. GST1_10, assembly GCA_030248095.1. Lineage (NCBI taxonomy): Eukaryota > Metazoa > Nematoda > Chromadorea > Chromadorida > Chromadoridae > Ptycholaimellus > Ptycholaimellus sp. GST1_10. The sequence goes on from JASANA010011674.1 coordinate 45,556, forward strand.
ATTGAGTGAGAAAATGGGAAAAAACCGAAAGTGTTCATGATTATGGCAAAGTGTTATAGTGTTAATAGTGTTAATAAGTGTTAATAAGTGTTAGTGTTCATGGATCGACAGTTACGGGGTTTGAGCGCGGCGCCATTAATCAGCTGGCCATCTCCCCTGGCTTAGCCTTGGCTTGTAGCTCTTTGTTTCTTTCGGCCTTTTTTCTTTCAATTAAGACTGAGTGAATGAGTTCCCTGGCCAACGCTTAGCAGAGAGTGTACAAGTGACAGGGGTCATGCAAAGTCGGTAGAGTCCATTAGGCGCTGCTGTGCAGGAGGGGAGACTTTCAGCCCTCAGCCTCAGAGGGGTGTCGAGATTAGAGGTGCTCAGGTGGGGTGGGGGCGAGAGGAAGAAAGTGGGATGGGCTTGACGCATGGGGCTGGGTTCTTCAGGCTCCCTAGGAGGGTGAGAGTGGGCTGCAAAAAGGTGCTGGCGTGGGGGGTGCGCGGGGGAGTTGGTTTCGGGGGTCGGTTCGGGGTCCGACAAAGCGGAGGATTGATGAGGCAGGGTAACCTCCGAACCGGCACTTTGATGCTCCCTGGCTCCCCGTGTGTCGCAGCTCTTCTCTCCCCTCCCACCTCGTCTCTCCCCTCCCACACTCCCACTCTACCCTCCCACACTCCCTCCTCACTCCATCAGCCAGCTGCGCCCCCTCCTGCCTTGAGGGATGGCTGCTTTGCCAGTGCTGTTGCAAAACCCAGTCCTCCGCCTTCTCTGTCGACTTAGGTCGACAGAACAGACACTGAGGGGGGGGGCAATGAGGGCTGGTGAAGTGATAATGCAGTGGAGCAGAAATGGCAATGCCGTGAGTAATGGGCGAGCGTGGTTGTAAAGGACTGGTTAGACAGTGAGTCGTAAAGAGGCGGTGACTAGTTCTGGACGAGTTCTGGCCCTTTGCCGCTTCCGCCCTAAGCGGGGATGAGCAGGGAGACAAGGCTGGGAGGGAAGGGAAGACGCCGCAGTGCTTTGGATAATCCCACGCCTATGCGCTTTCCCTGCCCTTTGCAAAACTGCCGCATCCCAATGCAAAACAGCTCCAATTTCAATGAGCATTCTTTTGTGCGTAAAAAGACAATGACTGAAAGTGTGATTGCAATCATTGCACTGTGAATGCAAAACAAAGCAAAGCGAGGTGTAATTGCAGGGATCTGAGCGAGAACGAGATCGGAGTGCTGGGAAAGGAGGCCTTCCGAAATCTCGCCCGTCTCAAAAGCCTGTAAGTCATCCGCCTTATCTCCTCCCCCTTCCCCAATTGTCACAGCATCATGGATAGGGATAGGAAGGACCAGGGGAAGAGGGTGCTTTGGAGGAGGGGCGGTGGATCAAAGGGCTCCATCGCTCAGCTTGGGCACATGCTCCATTTGTCCCCCCTTCCCCCCTCCCCACAGACACTGGATGGATGCAGCCCGCCCAAGCCAGGCATTGCCTGCCCCGCAGATTTATGAGGCCGACCTGCTGCCTATAGTTCGGGGGACGGGGGACGGGGAGCCTTTTCCAGTTTTTGGCGCATGAGTTGGCGAAGTTGAGGAGAAGAGTTGATGAGGAGGAGAAGATATGCAAAGGTCAACAAAGGACCTCACTCTGCTTGCACTGCACACAGATGGTCTGTGGCTTGTGGGGGGAGGGGGGCTTGTGTTGTAGCACTTATCTTGGCACCTCTTAGCCGGGGCCTCAAAATGTTGCCACTTAGCCAGAAGGGCCTTATAGCCTAACGCCTGTACACTCAGCAAAATCTATTGGCGTTTAATCTTTTTTCAACTAATTTCTTTTTACAAGGTGTAGTGATGATGCCGCCTTGTAAAGCGTTTGATTTATTTTAGTGCAAAATCAGCAATTTATTTGCAAAGGAGAGTCAAAACCTTTCACATTTCCGGATTTCCCAGCCCTAGCCTCCGCTCAAAGTGATGGAAGATTGGCTATTTGGGTATGGGGGCTGGTAAATGGTCGGTGTGTGTGGATGAAGAGGCGAGAAAGGGCAGGCAGGGAATAGGAAGTGGTGAGCAATGACCCCGCTCGGCCTCCAAGCATCTACGCTCCACTAAATCACCCAGCCCCAACCCTGTCTCCCGTCTGCATCAATTCACTCCGCCTCCCTCCACTGTCTCAGTGCTCCAGACATCCTGCCCTGATTTAGGGCCTCTAAGCCCCTGGGACACGCCTATTAGGCTGCTACACCGGCAAAACAAAGCCAGATTGTTGAAGCTGACTTTTTAGCAGCGCAATGGCGGGAAGCCAGCCAGGCATCATTCGCCTAGACACCGGCCCCCGGCTGCACTGACTCAGGATGGGGTGTGGAAAAAGAGCTGTGAGTAAAAAGGGACGCCCCCACACCCCAACCGCTGCTTTCTTTTAGCCCTGCCTTGAGTCAGCGCAGCCCTTTTCAGCCTGCCAGCTATTACAGTAATTTGCATTCAAATGCCACTCTTGCTTCCAAAAGCTGGGTAACCAAAACGATATGCTAAAGTTTTGCTGGTACTGAGCCTCATAAAGGAATAAGCTGAAGCAAAAAGGAGAGAGAAAAAGTCATAAAAACAAGGTAGAAAAATAATGATCAATGAATGAAGGGCCAGATATTAAGGAATCTGAGCGGAAACGCACTGGAGACCCTGAATGCAAGCCAGTTGGCCGGTCTTCGATCCCTGGAACGCCTTGAGTTGGCCGCCAATCCACTACCCGCAATTCCGCCACACTCCCTCAGAGGTCTTCGCAAGCTCAAGTACCTCGACATTGGCACCGGTCTTCTCAGGTACTCCCACTCATATTCAAGTTTATCAATATTAGTCTCTTTTCTTAACTTTTGGCGTCCATGACATTGCATGAAACTTGAGCGAAAGAGCCTATGAATTTGAGCTGTGACTGTGTACTGCGGTGGCTGTGGCGCTGGGTACGGCGACGCCGCGTCCAGCTCAGCTCCACCTCCACCTGCCGATTCCCTCGACAGCTCAAGGACCAGCATTTCAGTCGCATTCCACGCAAAGACCTCCTCTGCCACTGTTCCATCTCCCCGCATTACCCTTTTCTCCCCATCATACTCAACTTCATCTCCTTGCAGCCTCTTTCGAACCGCTGGCTTTCCAGATTGAGCCCAACGACGACACTCGCCTCGTCTTTCCTGGTTACCTCTCTATTGCCTTGGCTTCGGAAGAGAGCTATTACAGCAATGTGGTTGAGGCGACCGCCTGACCCTGGACTGCCGTCTGCTGAGCAAGGAGCCAGGCCCAATCAGCCTGGAGTGGAACCAGCGAGGCCGAGAGCTCCGCTCCGACGACCACATGAAAGTTTTCAACTTCAGTCGCACGTTCACCTCTCTCCATCTCACACCCTCCTATTCCCATCCCAATTGCAAAGGGAATCTTGAGGACTGAAGCGGGGCTGGAGTGGCGAGCGCGCGTGGAGCTGGGCCCCATCCGCCCCTCCGACCAAGGCCTCTGGACCTGCAGAGCTGAACGTACCCCATCCCACGCCTCTACCAGTCCAGATAGAGACAGGAAGGCATTGCAGACCGAGACCAAGGGCACGTGAGCGCCTCTCTGCGTCTGCAAGTGATGGGTCCCGGGCTCCTGGCAGCTGCCTCCCCGGGGCCTCCGACCCACCTGCAGCGTCCCTCCTCCACCTCCCTGCCGCCCATGTGTCCAGCCGAGGTTCGCTGGAGAGAGAAGTTGAGGGAGAGAGATGAGCTGGAGGGATTGTCAGAGTATGTGGACGGGCTACGGAGAGCTGAACTGGGTCTCAATGCCGGCGGGTACAGAGGCCCAGCTGCCCTGTCCTCTCAGCAAGGGCGACGAGGGACGGGCCAGTCGAGTCTGCGATGGCAGAGGAGCCTGGCTGGCTGGCTCCCTCAAAGCCTCCTCCTGCCAATACCTATCACCGGTTATCAATTTAATTTTTGTTGAATTTATGCAAATCATTTTGTTTTCTTCATTAAATCAATATTCTCATGCGAAATAGTCCTTTTCCGATGAAACCTCAGCAAAAAATCAGCTGTATAAAATGCAAACAGGCATTGCAGGTAGTCTCCGAGCTGAAGGAAGAGCTACTTCCTGAACTGCAAGATTCAGCGGCAGCAGCAAGCGATGATGTCTGGCTGCGACTGGCGAACCTGAGCTCTGCGCTGGGCTCTCTCTCCCCTCGCCACACAGCTCTGGAACTGAGCTCACTGCTGACGGCTCTGGAGCTTCTCTCCGCGGCCGGGACTCCTCCTGAGCTCCAGCACCAGCTCAGCGTCTTCCGCAGCCTCTCTCTACTCCAGCCTCAAGTACTTCAGCTCTGTCCGCACTGTGCCCTGCGAGCCCAGTACCTCGTCGCACAGCTCGGCTCCAGCACTCTATCCGGCCTCGCCAACCAGCCTCTTGGTTCTACTTCAATTTTCTTCATTTGCTGGGAGCAAAAATGGGAAATGTTTAAAACTTCCGCCTATATCATATCATGATATTTCATGCTGGAATGTCTTGCCTTTAGTTAGAATCCTTCTTAATCCAGGAATAAAGCTGAGGAATAAAGCTGTTCTAAAACTGACGCCTATATTCCGACGATATAATTCCAACTGCCTTTTATCATCCTTCTCATTCCATCCCTACTTGCAGGCTTCTGCGAGGCGTCGATGCGAATGGGCGCGACGGAGCAGAGCTTCTTCAGCCTATCGCTGGAGGAGGCCCAGCTCTTCTGCACCGTCTCTACCAACCCCATCCCCTTGAAAGCCAGCCAGGCCAGTCTCAGCCTCAACGCGGCACTGGCGGGCGGCGTCTTCGGGGCCTCCAACGACTCCGCCGACGACGTCCTCCTCGTCGGCTTCCATGCCTTCGCCCTGCCCACGCCCACCCTCTTCCCCGCCAGTCCCCTGCACCAGTGGACTCCATCCGGCCCCCTCATTACACTCCGGATCCAAGACCTCATGGCCTCACTTGGTATGAATGAACTAGGCGCCTTCTTTGCTTTTCGTTCAGGAAAAAGGATGGATTTGCAGCACGCTCAGTTGGCCGTGGCCGAAGATCGCTGAGCAATGACTCGGAGGCAGACTTGACGCCACTGACGAAAGCAAGGCAGGAGCCCTGGCTGCGTCTCCACCTTCCAGTCTCTGTGCTCACCAGCCAGCTGATGCTGGGCCTCTGGCACGCCGCTGACACCCGTTGGCTGCCTCTGCCAGACTGTCAGGTACGTTCTCCTTATTCCCTCCATCTATGCTAAGAGTAGAGAAAGGGCTTGGAATAGGTGTACACGCCGAGAGGCGACCGCGTAGGCGAACCCAGCTGGGCAACCGTCTCTTGCCTCGGCGACGAACTGGCGGCTCTAGTCGGCGAAGCACTGGCTCCCAGGTCCCGCCCTAAATACGTAGAGCAAGGTACCGGCTTTCCTTCCTTCCTTTCCTCGTCTACAAATGCAATGTAAGCTTCTTGTAGGGCCTCCAAGCGTGGAGCCGGGAGTGGTGCTGGGACTGTTGCAGCCTTCTGTGGAGCTAGCCAGCCTCACGGCTCCCGTCCACCCACTCAAGCTACAGCCCTGGATGTACGCAGGAGGAGGCTGCCTCGCCGTCTGTCTACTCGCCGCAATCCTCCTCTACACCTTCGCCTCACGTTGCCACCCTTCTTTCCGGTCTGTTATCGAAATCCTAATCAGTATATTCTCTCCAGGTTCTCTTCGGCTGAGCCTGAAACTACGTCACTGCCTGGTGAACGCGTGGCTGTGCGTCTGCGCCCTCTGCCTAGTGTTCACACTTGGCATCGACGAAGTTGGCCCATTCCTAGTTCAATGAAGAGGCAGGAAGAAGAATGAAAGGGGTGTAGGTGGAGGAAGAGATAGTGTGTCTGGCAGTATCGGCGAGCCTGCACTACCTGCTCACAGCAGCTCTCCTCTGGCAGGCTATTAGTCTGCGCTGCATACAGAGGAAGCTCTGGAAGCGTCTCCACCCAAGGCCCAAGGAGGATGATCCCATGCAAGGTACTCAGCCCCTCAGAAAGCCTCCACCTTCATAAGCTCATGAGAATGTGGCTGAAGGGTCGAAGCACGGTCCGTTGGTGGGTCTCTACTTCCTGGGCTACGGGCTGCCAGCCATGTTCCTGGCCTTTGGTCTGGCCCTACAGGCGGCGGACTTCCGACGCCTTCGCGGTCTCTGCTTCCCCAGTCCTTTCGGAGTGCCCATCGGCACACTTCTGGTACCGTCCTATTATCCCTCGTTCAAACAGAGGATAGTCAATGAAGCTTGACAGGCTCCCTGTGGCATCATTCTGCTGGCTGCTCTCTTGCTGCTGCTGAACGGGGTCTGTCTCCGTCGCTCTCTGGCCCGTCGGAATGAGCGTCTCAAGTCCCCGCAGCCAGACGAGGCCTCCGAATGCCTCGTCTCCAGTCCCAGTCCTCGGGACAACGAAGGTTGGCCCATTTTCTCATTCACTTCCATCGGCCACCATCTCAATCTCACACCTATGCTCCAGAGCTGCCCCAATACAGCTTCGGACTCAAGTTAAAGCACATGGTGAAAATGGGCAAAATGACAGGTGCTTCGGTGGCGTCGGCGGGTACATCGGCGCTGGAGGCAGACGCAGCGGGGCGGGAGGGAGGAGGGGCGGAGCTGGGGTGGACTGGCTGGAGTCTGGCCTTCTTCCTCGCCTCGTCCGCCACCGCCGCCCTCTACGCCGCTCGCCTACCATCCAACATACCACATTTGCAATCAGCACTCGGCGCCCTTTACACCACTCTGCTCATTCTATACGGTTGCTTTCTTGCCTTTTCAATCACACTCCCCACCAGCTGTTATGGGATAAAGGTGAGAGTGAATGAATGATTTGAGGACTGCTGGTGTTCTACGGCCATGTGGTGAAGCGGCCGGGTCTTGGGCTTTGCTGTCGATCACCGCCAGATTCTTCCCCGCCTACTGAGACCCCGTCCATCCAGCAGACTCCCTCCACTCTGCCCACGCCGCAGGCCAACGGACACGTTCGCCGCAAGCCAAAGCGCCGCCACTCCTCCGACGAGCTCCGGAGGTCCCCAGCATCCACCAATCCAGCTTTCCACTTTCACCAAAGCCCTGCCTTGGATTGACAGACGCAGTATTGGAGTGGATGCGAATGGGCTGAGCACTCCCATCAGTCCGCCCACGCCCCTCAACACCTCCGTCCACAGCTCCGCTTCAGCCTACACCCTAGACCCTGAGAGGGAGAAGTCGCCACCTTTTCCCCCATTTGTCTTTCCGTGCGTAAAGTTCAATCTTATGCAGGTACATGAAGTGTCTGGCTAAGCGCTATCACAAAAAGCGGCGGGCAGAGGAGGAGAAGGAGCGGGAGGAGATCTCCTTGCCCATGCCCTCCGATCTGCAAAGCGAGGTACGCTTGAACTTGTATGGGGGTGTATGGGGGTAGTGAGTTGATTTGGGGGTGCTTAGGTGATTATGGAGGAGGAGGAGGAGCTTTCTTCTCGTGCCAGTTCGCAGAGACGTCTGCCTGACCACTCTCAGCCCAGGCCAATAATCATACGTGCATCTCACGAGTACGTCAATGTTGAGGTTCTTTTGTGTCATTTTTTCTGCACGCTTTTCCACAGTTTCGTTTTGAAATCATAAATAACCACCTCCCCGAGAAATGGATAGAAAAGATTAAATGAATTGACAATGGCGAACACATGGGCTTGGACTGAGAATAATGAGTTGCAGATGCACATGACGAAAAGTGGGGGAAAGATAAGTCCTGGTGATTGCCTCATTCGTGAGTCTGCCGAAAGCTCCCTCCTCCGTTCTGGATGGCCCGTCAAGGACTCTACTCTGTTATCCCTACCTCACCTCTTCTCGCTTCGCAAAGAGAAACTTTTTCTTTCTAGGTCGTCATCCTGCTCCAGGATCATTCGAGAGCAGCTCCACCAGCCTGTGAATGATGAAAGTGTTTTCTGAGCTTCAGCTTTACCCAGCATATTCTGTGTTGAGCATGCCATATAGTCTGCATTTATTCATCTTCCAGCTATTCCTTTTCAATCAGCTTATTTTATGCCTTTTTCAATGATAATATATGCTTATGATTCTACGCTAAGTGGAAATTTTACGATAGCTGTGTTCATTTAAAAATAGTTGTCATTTTAAAGTGCTCCGTAAAGAACTAAAAGCCGTTCAATCATCCACCATTTGCTTTTGATTTTCCATTGCATTAGCTTTCGACTTAATTTTGCGACAAATTGTTGCCATAGTCCGTTTGATAGACCTTTGTGGGTGCATGTTTGCAAATAAATTGAGCAGCCAGGTGTTTTTTATCGCGATGCAGGTGTTTTCAGTGGAGCCGGGGGGAAGTGAAGCGGCAGAGCAGGCCAGAGGAACGATTTACAGACAGCTTTACATGGCAGTGGAGAGCTGTCTAGCGACTAACGCAAAGCAAATATACTCTAACGCCTAACAAATCTCAAAAGGAAAGAAGCAGACAAAAGCGGAAACAGTAGGGCGCGCGCAGCTGTGGACGGAGGATGTTTTGAGCCCCTCTCCTATCTCAGGGCTCTTCTGCTGGCAGACTACGCTGAATTTCACAAAACTCTGCTCAGCATACAAACGCCTGGATTGCAAAGAATGGAGCTGGTAAATGTTTGGGGCTGGCGGCCTGGCAGTGAAATGAGCAGAGAGGAAGCAAAAAAGGGCATGCAAACTACAGATAGAGCTGTACACGATTCACCGGGTGTGCTGAGACGGCTGGGAGGGTAAGGAGGGGGAAATGGGGGCACTGTACACTAGCGAGCTGAGGCCTTGGTTGAACTCTGCCAGCTCACGCTCGCTTCACGCTCCCCCCCGACTCCACTTCGCATCCTGCAAACACTGCCTTTTATCACTCCCGCCTCCCTCTTTTTCACCGGCAAAGATGGGAAAGTGAAAAAGTCGTCGCGACTGGGCAAAAAGGCCAGTTCCGTCTGCTCGCCTCATTACCCAGTCGCCTAGGCGTCTTTTTGCCGCAAAAACATCCCCTGCCCCTTTCAGCGCAGCAAACCCCTGGGGGGCTAAAAATAGCTGAGAATGCCTAGCGGAGTGCTGCTGATGTTTTTTGAAGAAGAGCGGCAAAAAGTGGCCAGGCAATTTGGACGGCAGGTTTTGGAGATGAAAAGGGAGCGGAGGATGAATGGGTATACGGCAAAAGCAGGACAGGCTGCAGGTGGTGATGTTGGTTTTTGTAGGTTGGTAGGTGGATGGAGTGTGGTGGCGTGATTGTAGGTGCTATGGAAGTGGGGCTTGGAGGCAGGACGATGCGGAGTTGCGCCTCCCTCCGCCACGCATCGTCCTCAAATCATCCCATCACTTCACATTTGGCTCAAAGCTCAGCTCAATTCTCGCCAATTGCTTTTGCAAACTTAAAAGCTTGATGATATCGTTGGAAGTAAAAGTGAAAGGTTGAATGGGCTCATGGGGCAGATGGATATGCTTTTGTGCATGTGCCAGGGGTGATATGGCGCAGAGAGGAGAAGCCTGGCACCGAAAGGGGCAGCACGGACTGGCAGACCACCCACATCACTACCTTCCCCCTCCTTCACCCACTCCCTTCGCCTACATCCTGCCTCAACCTACTTCTCTCCCTTCGTGCAGCTTTGCCCCGTTCTGCAAGGCTGCCTACGCCGTGCCAGGCCCTGACACCTTCCACGCACAAACAGCAACACATCGATCTGCCCCTTTTCTACTTAGGCCCGGCATGGAATGGATAGGAATGGACAAAAAGAATCGATGTGTTTTTGCCTATTGACGGCTATGCGCAGTGGTTCTTAGAAAACAACATTTTATTTAACTTACGATAAATTAGGTCCTTTGACAAAAGGGTTAGAATCTGTGCTCTACTTACGGCTGGCTGCTAAACGGCACCCTAAGCACACTCCCTCCCCCGACTCCCTCCTCTTGCGCAACAAGGCTAGCTAAGACTCAGCTGTTGCATACCTACACCACTCTGGCAAACATAGCCCGCTGCTCTACCACTATTCTTTCACCGCACAATGGACACTAGTCTGCCCAAAGCTCACGCAAAGCACGATGACACCCAGCCTCTAGTGCAGGTGATGGGGAAGGTAAGAAGGGAAAGGAAACCTGGCGTTGGTAGTGGCGGGCAGAGCGAGGCTGGTGAAGCAACTGAAATTCGCGTCCTGCCCCACTCCCCCACCCCCACTCCCCCACTTTCCCTCCTCCCCCGCCTCTACGTACCAGCCCCTTTCTCGTCCGCCCTTGGCTTTTTCTCCACTCTGCCCATTCCCCACGCCCCTTTCCCTTTCCTATTCTCGCACCACCTCACTCTTCTTATAGGACGTCCCGCCAACAAAGCTTTTTTCACAGGACTCTGCTTTGCTCTGCAAACTCTGTTTTGCTTAAGGTGCAAAGTCAGTCGTTTTTAACTGTCAGTAATGATAGAAGATTTCAATAATATTATCTTCAAAATGTGAACTCAAAAGGTTGAATATTCGAAGTTACTCAATTTCAACATTCCATTTCAAATATTTAAAATTAATTGAATTTCATCAATTAATGTCATTGGGCTGGCGCGAGGGAGCGTAGCGACCGTCAGCGCCCAGCCCCTCTTTTCGACCCAGGTGTACGTTTTAAGGGTTATTGCTAGATCTTAAAATTGATAAGGCTCTTGCTCCTCACAGAAAAATCCAATCGCTTTGATTCTTCTTCCATTAGAAAGAGCATCATCTAATTGACCAAATCTCACGAGAACTCATCAAAAAGTTGCAGAATTCTTGAGAAAATCACTCAAAACCATTTGCCCGAACTCCTCCTTCTCCTTCTCCTTCTTCTTCTTCTTCTTCTTCTTCTTCTCCTTCTCCTCCGCATCTATTCTTGAAATGAAAGTAGGTATTCATTTTCCCCCACTCCCCCTCCCCGGGTCCTTGGGGATCATGTCTTTATTTATTCATAAGTCTTGAGTAAAATTAAGGAGCCATATGCACTAGTGGTGTAGTGGTGTAAGTGTTGGGATAGGTGGATGGGAATCGTAGGTTCAATTCCATCTCTGGCATTCATTTTAATTTTTGTGTTTCAAGTTGAGAAAACAATTGGTACCTTCGGCAGGCCAAAAGTAAAGCTCTTTCTCCCAAAAATCGATTGCCCTAAGTAAAAGTCATGAAAATTTCACAAAAAATGTTATGTGCATTGCATTTTTAAATTTCGATTCATTTCTTTTTGTTATATTTTCTTAATGAGTTTATTTTTTATTTTATTTTTTCATAATTTATTTATACATTTTATACTATATTAAAAGTGGAAGAAATAACTGGTACCATCGGCAAGCCAAATGTGGGTCTCTTTTCTCCAAATTTAACAATTGCCTTGAGCAACAAGGTATTCTCGGCTATCGCCAAGATGCGCGGCCTTTTTCCAAGTTATAAGCTCAGGTTACGTTGCTAAATTTTGAAAGTGCTATGCCTTCTAATCCAAGAATACGATTGACCATGAAAACCAGTGAATTTATGCTTGTTCAAATTGTTTTAATTTTTGCTTGATCAAATTTTTGGAAACATCAGGAATTTAGGTTATTAATAAATCAACAAATAACAAATATTTCGCCAATTCCTTTTTACAGCTTCACCTAGACACCCAGATGGATCTTCTTGCCACACTTCAGCAATATTTATTGAAAAACCATGAATTTATGCTTGTTCAAATTCTTGCAACATCAAGATTTTTGGTGTTTTGGCCATACATCAAAATAAAATAAATATTCTTTGTAAACATTTTTAACAGCTTCAAGATACCGCCTCAACACACGTACCTGCCAAAATTGAGCTGATTTTATTAAAAAACCAGGGACTTATGGATGTTGGAATTTTTGAAACATCAAGATTTAGGGTTTTTAGCTATAAATCAAGAAATAATAAATTTTTCAAACAGCCCTTTTCTCAACTTCAAGATATCACCATGGCAGACGTACATGCCAAAATTCAACTGATTTCATTAAAAAACCATGGATTTATGGATGTTCAAATTTTTGAAACATCAAGATTTTAGGTTTTTGGTCATAAATCGGTAAATAATGAATATTTCGGGAATTCCTTTTGCCAGCTTCAAGAAATCACCACGACGGACGTATCTGCCAAAGATCAGCTTATTTCATTGAAAACCCAGCGATTTATGGTTTTTAGTGCTTTGAAACATCAAAAATTTGGGTTTTGGGCGAAAAACGCAAAATTACGTCAAGCGCAAAAAATGGCCTGGAGATACCACCCAGTCGGACCTTCATGCAAAAAATTAGCCAATTTCGTTGAAAAACCGCGGAGTACGGGCCCCGGAAAGACATATATATATATAGATATATATATATATGCGGACAGACGGACGCAAAAATGGGGTAACTGCTTAAGCTGGCCTTGGCCGCCCGCCGCTTCGGGCAGGGCGCCAGAGCTCCTTCGGCCTCCGGGCACGGGTGCTACGGCCCCTACGCTTCGCCTAGCATGCTTCGCATGCTAGGCTACGCTCCGGGGCCTCCGCACCCATGCCCTCCGGCCTCCGGAGCTCTGACTGCCCTGCCCTCCGCGGCAGGCGGCCTTCGGCCGCGCAAAAAGTCAAGGAAATACATCTCCTACTAGTGGAATCTGCTGCGTCATCTGCATTTTGTTTTTGGCGCGCATGGAAAGAGACACTGAACTGCGCGCCAAAAACAAAATGCAACTGTCCACGCAGCAGAATCCACTAGTAGGAGATGTATTTCCTTGACTTTTTGCTCGAGGCAATTGTTAAATTTGGAGAAAAGAGACCCACATTTGGCTTGCCGATGGTACCAGTTATTTTTTACTTGCAATGTTTAGCACCATACAAGAATATAATATTCCGAATTTCCCCTCACAAGGTAGAAAACTCTTTCAGTTACAATTTGAATATTTATGATTAATGGCCCAGCATGCTTCGCATCCAAGCTACGCGTCCAAATACCCAACTGAAATAGCCAGCGTAGAAGTAGAAATAGCAGAAAGAAATAGCCAGCTGGCAAGACAAATACTTGAAAAGAAATGCAACTACGAGCTGTATAACAGCGATACAACATCCACGTAGCAATTGGTATAATAATAAGAGGGAATATGGTAACGGGGATGAAGATTACTGCGAATGAAAGTTATTCATCGTCACTGCTGTTCTCATTTCAGTGAGGCGGCTATGGGTAAAGACGGCAGTTAAACTACCTTAAACCATGGCCCAATCACGAATTTCACCTTAAGCTTTGGACTTTTGGACCTCCCTACAAAACGTTTCAATCTTCCTACATACTGCCTCTAACACGACACTACAAAACAGCACTAGAAAACAGAATTTTGACCCACCGCAATTTCATGCACTATGCTTCCATGAACCGCTCAATATCAAGAACGGTGCTTGCAACAAAGTATATTCGTTTCCTGTCGTCTTTTTTCGAACATAAATAAAAAATTGACTTGAAATTAAAATGGTCAAACATTAATTATTTAGCGTCTGTCTTTGAGCGTAAAATAAAAGCGTACAATAGCCATGTAGCTGAGCACAGTAAGGATCTGCGGACATCTGAAAAAAATCATGGGTGGCAGCGGAACTGAGGCCAGTCGGAGCAGTCGTTGAAGGTTCTGCTCTGGAACTCGCTCACCTCCAGCGGCTCCACCAACTCCACTGCACTCCCGTTCACCATCTCCACCACCAAACGCGAATTTCGTCCCTCAACATCCCGCTATCAATCATTCCTTTGCCTCATAAAACAGGGACATACCAGTGTGAGAGGAGCAAAGAGAAGCAGTGGAGTGTGGCGCAGGAGGAGGGAGGCCTTGGGGGCGAGGGAGAGGTGGCCGCGGGCGATGGCCAACACTCCCTCCACCACCACATCCGAGCCTCGCTCCAACGTCATGCTCACCGGCTCCAGCAAACCCAGCTTTAGGCTCCCCTTCACCACCACCTGAACCCCATTTCCCTTCTTTGTTTGAAAAAGGCGATATTAGAAAAAGGACGCTGGCTCCCTCGCCGACGCTCATGTTGCTGGCCCCATGGCAGCAGCCGTTGCTGATGCTGTTTACATTGCCTGTTAACCATGCAGAGTCATTTCGATCAGGGTTTTTTCATTGAAGACTTGCCGTTGGGCATAAAGGTGACGGTGCTGAGCGGCTCCATACCAAGAAAGGTCTTCTCACCGAGGATGAGGTGATTGGCCACCTACGGAAAGTAAACAGATTGCCTTGGACCAGTGAGCAAAGTTGTGGAGGATACTTTCAGGCTAGATTTGGCACCCATGGCGATGCGTGAGTTGCGGCCTAGCACAAGCATGTCGGAGACGTTGAGGGTGTTGCCGCCGCCTAGCTCCAGACTGCAACATTCTCTTCAGTTATAAACCTTGTCAGAAGAAATTTGTAAAATCATACCTAGCATCTCTCTGGAAGCTCCAGTGAGACGAGCATTCAATCTGGAATCGGCCATATAAGGAATGAAATTCTCGTGACTAATAGTACAGATGAGCCGTTGGAGAGCTGTTTGATCTGGGCGCCGCGGTGTAGAGCCAGGTAGCACTGGGGTCGGAGCACTGCATCACTGCTGTTGCCCAGAAGGAACTGCGGCATCGCTATCTGTTAGCCTCCATCAGTTCCATGTTGCAAATATTACCTGTGCCTCCCTTTCGAGGCGCAGTTTGCCGGAGTTGAGTAGACTGCTTCGCTCTCCCAGACTCAGCTGGAATGGTGGCCCCAGTTAGGCCAGGTAGACAGGGTCTAAGAAGAAGGAGGCTACCTTGGCCTGCTCGCCGACCACGAGGAAGGCAGTGTCCTGACCTGCGCCGGCGTTGAGGAGCTGGCTGGACTCTCCCACCTCCAGCACCGCCCTCGGGCACAGCCGCGTCACATTGCTGTTCACTGCCCACGAGTGGCGTCCGATCTGCAATCAGACCTGTCTTTCGGGAACTCAGTTTTTATAGGAGTCTGATGGCTTAAAAATCACGACAGAAACTGATTGCGTGAATCAATGGAGGGAAATGAGTGCAAAGAAGAAAGGTAGCAGGCTAACTGAGAAGTGTGCGGTGGAATGGACGTAGTGGCGAGCCTCGCCGCCGCTCTGCTCGAAGACGCCGTCGGAGGTGGCGCCGAGTTTGCGCAGGCCCTCACCCGCGCCCACGATCTTCAGCGCCCCTCGCGCCAGCCAAGGCAGCAGCGGCAGGAGAAGCAGACTCTGCATCTTTCTTCGGCTTTGGGTGTGGAAGAGGACTCTGAGGTATGAGGAGAACGATGCGATCTCCTCAGCTGCGTCTGTAGCACCCCGCTGGGAAGGGCTGGTTGTGTGCGCGGGCTGGGTGACATGGGCATCTCACATGGGCTTTACGAGCTCCACCAATTCCACTAACTCTCAGAATAAATTTATTAGGAGCAAAAATGGCAGGAAGTAATGAACGGTGCATGGATACAACGAGCAAAAACATGTCATAATATTCCTTATACGTAGTCATTTAGAAGAAGTTTGTCTGACTTAATCGGCAAGCCAAAGTGAATGAAATAATGAAATTTAAATATTTGTGGAATCTGCGACAAATTGACTCAAGTTTGAGCTGGTACGTTTCTGAACAAAAACTGCAAAATATAAAGAGCTCTTCAAAATATAAGTATTTTGTATTGTATTTTGTATTTTGAATTGGAGAAATTTCATTTTTCAAAAGTATAATCTCACTTTTGAGTTAAATATCAAATCCTACCTCTAGATCTACGGTAATTTTTGTTTTGCAGCTAAGTAGGCGTAGAACTGGAAAAAGTTATGAAAAAGAAACAAAATTCACTTTTTTGCAGGTCAACGAGCAGCGATGAAGACAATGGTCATTCATTTCACGATTCAAAAACATTTTTATACACTTTAAAAACCTTTCCAGTGGCTGCCATCAGCACCAAAGCATTCAGCAAAACCTCTTATGACAATGGCCTCGTTTTTCACTTTGTCCACCTTTTTGGTATTAGCTCCGCTGAAATTCCAAATTGTTCACACGCTAGGCGTACTTGAAGAATTAACCTGCATTGAGGTTGCTCTTTTTGATGATGCAGCACGTAAGCTTTCCGCGTAGACTTTCTGCCACAAGCGCCGCATGCAAAGGGCTGAATTCTGTAGCAGCTGACAATGTGCTGTTCCATTTGACGAATCTTTTGGGACGAACTGCAACCGAACAAAAAATTCGCAGAGAAAAGGGATGGGAAAGTAAAAATTAAACTGAAACTAACTTTTTTGGAATTGTCAGCGTTTTGGGACACCTTCGACATTTTGTGGCCTCCTCCATGGAAACGGTAGGGTATTCCATTTGGCGAAACGGTGAATTGTTTAGTTTGGTTTTAGAGAATATGGGTGCAGAATTTTCAGTCAACTCAAATTTTAGGTCAGTTGACTCTGACGAGGGCTCTTTAGCAGAATTCTGCTTCAACAAGTGATCTATTATTTCTGCTGGAGTCTTTAATTGAAGCTGATGGTGCTGCGTTGTGACAGAATGAAGGGCAGACTCTGAAGCTGAGCCGGCAACGAAGCTGCACTCAGCACAATTCCATTTTAGAGTCATAGCTGATGAGCCCAGGTGTATTTTGAGCAGGTGAATGAGAAATTCCGCACTTGAAAAACTCAACGAGCAATATGAACAATGCATGCCTCCTAATTTTTGATTTAACAATTCTGTTTTGCAAATGCCAGCGATAGATACACACTAGAAATTTTAACACTTCTCCACGTTTTCTTCCAACGTGATTAAAAATTAGTGATTCGCCTTTTCTCTCAATGCTTTCGATTTTATGAAGAAGAGGTTTACTTCATGATTGGCATTAGTATCATTTACTTTTTCAATTTTTTTCGCACAGGCTCTCATTGGGCTGGCGCGAGGGAGCAAAACGAACCGTCAGCGCCCAGCCACTATTTTCGTCCCAGGCATACGTTTTCAGGTCCAAAGATAAGCAATCAATCGTGTTAATTGGCCTATTGCATTAGATTGGCCAATAGGACTTCATGATAGGACATAAGTAAAGTTAGGGAGGACAGTTATTGTGAATGCAGAAAGAGCAGCCGATGCCAGTTGGACCTCCACAGATAGCTGTACAAGCGTGACACACGCCCCGCTTCTGACGCTGCACCTCTGGCCTTCCTCCTACCACCTCCTCGCTCTCAGCCTTCAGCTTCACTTTCGAACCTCCTAACCAAGTGTCTCACACCCTACCATAACGCTTCTTCCCATTGCGAGCATAGCCAACAGCACCAGCAGGAGAGTCTTCATTTTTTGCATCAGTGAAAGACAGTTTGAACAGTAGAAAAGCTCTTTCTTGCTTGCAATAGTGTTATGCAAATAGTAGCCAGCGTTCTTTTTTCCGCAAGAGCAAGCATATTGTGGCTGCTAAACTGTTTAGCATAATAGACCATAGTTTCAGTTGTTCTATAGACTAATATTGTTCGGTTAGCTAATGATGGGTAGTGCCGCAATGAAATGGGCAGGAAACCGACTACAGTGGGGATGGATGAATCATGGGCGTAGTAGCTTGGAGCGCCAGTAGATGATGTAGGGAGGGTTTTTGCTGAGCTTGCTTGGCGTCCACATCCAACGCAGTGGTCTTCTCGTCCTCATTCTCTCTGTCGGTGGCTCTGCCGTCGTAGCCTCCTTCACAACATCTTCTGCCCCCGCCATGTGTAGCATGCTCTCCATCGGCCCCCCTTCTACACCCAGCACTAGGCTCAGCATCAGTATGACCGCCACAAACCTTCCCTTCATCTTACACTGGTCTTAATCCTGCAAACATCTCACAATGGACTCACGCCAGCAGTTGAAGGCAACTAGAGCATTTTATTTCAAGTTCAGCCTTTGCTGAAGTAGCGGTTATAAAACTGAATGGTAGAGGGTGAATATGATTTTAATGAAAATGAGGCTGGCCATTTGAGAACAGCATAACAGTCGGTCGTCATTAATTATGTTTGAAGAAATGTCATGTATGCTTTTGAACTTCAGCTAATTAGGCTCACGGGAGGCTTTTATCAGGACCACGTTGCAGGGGATGGGGATAAGACACACAAGAAAAAAATTTCCACCAAAGCATACGTCATTGAATACTGAAACCCTTAGTTGTTTTGCTGTTGCCGATCTTCAAACGCTCCAAAGCAAAGGAAAGAGAACAAAAATTCCCAATATTTTATCCATATTGGTTTAGCTTCTTAGAAAATTTCCGGAGCTATCATCGCGAAAGCATAAAAGAAGCTGAACCAGAGCATCGGAACGTTTAAATTTTACGCCTGACTGGCACTAGAACTGAATTTTAGCCACTTATCTTTAAACCTTGCATAAATCACTCGAGTTTCGCTTAAAACCCGTTTCTATCCGGATATGTGGATCAGAAATTATTATGGCCATGTTTATCGAAATACGAAAAATACGAAATACCAAATACGAACAAAATAATTCAGCAATAATGTTCTTCTACCTTATGATCAGTAACCACACTTCCAATAATATTCTACCAAAAGGATTTTCAGTTCCGCTGAAATTAAACTGAAGTAACCTCAGCTTGCAATTATTTATTTGCCTGACAGTTTATGCGTTTGATTGAGTGTGAAAGTTGTGTGTGATCGTTTTTTACTGTCTATACAGTCGGGAAACCTGTCTTGGGCAGGCCTTGGTGACATCTGAAACCACAATTACTGCGTGCATAGGTAAATGAATTTACGGCAGGCGGCACAAAGCGGGTTTCACGCCCGCCAGAGCATTCACCGCCTTCTTAACACCCGCTTGGCCCCAAAACTCCCTCCAGCCCTAACCAGCACTCCATGCTCCCCATCAACTAATCTTTTCTATGCCTATGGTCACTTCTGCTTGCTGTGGGAGCAAATGGCTTGGGTAGTGTATGGGGGGAGTTGATGGTCGCGAGAGGAGAGGAAAACTTCTTCTCCACATCCTCCGCCCTCCGGCTCCCTCTGCCTCAATCAACTACTGCTTTTTACGCGCTTCTTCTTTCCCACTACCTCGTCGGTAGGGACTCGTTGCTTGCCCCGTACTCCTTCCCCCTCCATCCCTCAAATCCTACCAGAACATAAGACCTGAAGGAGATGAGTTAACAGCATTATGCATTAGTACGCATTATGTTCACACTCCCTTCGCACAAGCCAAACACAGCCTCAACATTTTTCTTCTGTCTTTCATCCAAGAATATCAATCAAACACATGCAGCAAAAACTCTTCCATTGCCTTGCTACAGTGTGAGTTTAGTTAATGGGGCTTTTGTAATTTGGCCAACTCACATTTCTTGCAAATATTATCGGCGCGTTTGGCTGATGCAAGAACTGCGCAGTTCACTAGGGCTTTTGCGGCCTGCTTTAGTTCACTCAATGCAAAAATGGCAAAATTATTCTGGAAGGGAAGCTGGGCCTCATTATGCACCCGTCGCCTGTCATCAAAAGCAGAGCTGTCAGATCTGCCGCCCGTCTTTGTGTCCACAGGCAGCCAGTCGTCAGCCCCTTCCTTCCGCCACTATCGCAGTCCAAGCCTGCAAATCGCCACCGACTGGAAGGCTATCAACCAATTCTATGAAAGGTCGCTCAAAGAACCTTTAGCGAACAAGCAATAGGAGAGCATTGAACTTGGAGGCATGCCCAGCGACAAGTGAGAAGTTGGCTGGGATCCTTCGAGGAGCACGCGGCGGACTTTCATGGACAGGAGGCAATAAGTGGAGCAGATGCTTCGGCCTTGGAACGCCTCTCCGCACCTTCTTTCAGCGACAGCCCTGATGCTCTCTGGCCTTTGCTGCTCGGGGAGCTCCAAGCTCTGGCCACAGCCGACCTACCCTCCTTTCACAAGGTCTTTCGGACCAAAAAAGAAGGATATAACTAGAAGAAAAAAAAAGTTATTAGGCCCTGCTTTTGACGCTGAGTCTGCCTAGCCAACGATTGCCTGAGCCCAGTTTCCACTTCGCTGATGACCTGGAGAAGCTCACGCAAAGCCTTCTGCCCTCAGCGAGCCAAGAAATACGTCTCCAGCTTCTGCTGCTCTGGTACCGCCTCTGCCGCAGCAGACCAGGTCAATCCATCTCTAGTCCACCTTCCATCAATAAAGCCTCAAAGCAACCTTTTCCAGGCACTTTCCTCCCCTCAAGACGTCAGCTCTACTACGATCTTTGGCATAAGGTGAATGAGCGAAGCCCCGGGCCTCAGCTACAGCTTCTCGCTTTCCTCACCCACTATCCACCTTTCTGCGCTTTCTTTGCACGAAACGTCAACGCCATTGTGCCTGTTCTACTGCGACGGTTTGAGGAGGGAAGCCATTGTGGAAGAAATAAAAAGGGTCGTAGTTGGCAGGAAGGGAAAAGTGATGACGGAGGAGGAAACGGCTATGCTCATCACCCTCTTCAACAGAAGCAAGGGCAAAGCACAGGGCTCCATTGCCGAGATCATCGCCAATTTCTTGCTACGCTGTCTTCAAAACCCAGCCATATCAGCACAGGTCAACTCATCAACTATTGTGAATTGAGTATTGAGTATTGAGTATTCAATAGTATGGATATGATATGAAAGTAGTGCTGAAAGAAGCTGGATAATTCTCTCTTAATATTTGTGGTCAACTTGACGGGAAAACGGATTTTTAAGGATGCAGCGGTAATGCTATCGGACGCGCTTGTACTGGTAGAACGGAAAAACGGTCCGCAGTTTGCGCAAGTCATGCCTGCTTTCATTCGAGTTTTCGTCCTCAAATTCCAGGCCTAGCTTTCTTTCTTTTAGTGAAAAACGGATTTCAGAGGAAGGAAGTTTTCAGGAAATTCTGCTAGAGACGCCCAACTTGGCTGGCCAACTCTCATTTCTTCTCATGCGCCAATTCCAAGCCTATTCTCCTGCACTCGCCAACTATTTTGATTCTCAGGTTTCATCAGCCCCTCTTGAAAAAGGTAGATGGGAAGAAGTTAGCTTGATAGATTCCCGCCTGGGTAGAGTCAGGGAGTTTAGAGCGGTTGGCCAGTGTCCTGCACTACTGCCACCTGGTGCGAGCCGATTTGCCCTCTCAACAAGGGCGCCAACTATTGCAGCAGCTCCTACATGATCCCAGCGTACGCAGTCTTTGGAGGTGCATGTGAAAGGCAGTAGAGCATTGTTTAAGCCGCGAGACACAAAGGGATGGAAAGAGTTGCTCTGGTGCTGGCTTTGTGTCATGGGCAGCCAGGACGTTGAGGCCAATCGACAGCTTCTTCCCTCCGCTCACGTCCTAGCAGGCTCTACCCCGACTAACCAACGTGACGCAAGGTGCAGTGTATTTTTCTATGCATTAATCAGGCAAGTTTCCTTCCAGAATATTATATCGTCTGGCGAGAAGTTTGTCCACTCTTCGTGACGAAACAGATGCTATGAACAAGGAATCTCTCGATTGGCTAAAATTGGCGGCTATAAAGGTTTATTTACCCTATGGAAAATGGAAAAAATGAGAAGCTTTGCGACCAACAGGATTGGCAGAGCATAAGAAGTGAGTGGCTGTCAACGCTGTTGGGAGACGCTAAAAGACTTATTCTACCTCAAGGCTCTTCCATGGCCGAGCTTCGGCTTCTGCCTCATTTCCAAATGCGAGGAATTCAAGTTTCCATCGGAGACAGCGAGAACCAATCCCTAGCTGCAGTTTAATCAGGCAATTAATCTGACTGAGAACGAGGGGGCCAATTTGGACTGCAGGAAGGCTTGGAAGGAGTGATGCTGGTTGCGCTGAGACAGAAGGAGTATAGCCTGGGCAAGCCCATGTTCGGCCTGGAACTGCGAACCATTGTGGCCCAGTTGAACATTCGTCGGTTCAATGTCATCCTAATCAATCCTGGATACCACTCTCTTCAGTATTCTCGGCTCCTTGCTGCCTCAACTCAGGGAAAAAGTAAAATTCAGGAAGGCTCAACGGCTGGTCGTTCTTCAACGAGCCGTGGACAAGGCTTTGGGCAGGAACGGACACTCTCCTCAACGGCTTGTTGAAGGCGTTGGTGATGTGCAAGATGCATCGTGCTAGGGTCCCTGCCTTGCTATATGTTTTTATTTCATAGCTTTAGTTGACATTTGAGAGTCCCAAGCCAGTCATAGCCAATCACTGCCATGATTTAGGGGAAAACATTTTAGAATGTAGACAATTTTATGACAGATCCATTACAACAAGATATTATCGGCTATTGCCAAAAGAACTTTCTCGATTTAATTTTGTTCAACTTATTTTAAACTTTTTCAATTTAATTTAAATTTAACTTATTTTTAACATTTAATTCGATTAAGAAATTCAGGGTTAAGGGAGTGTATGAGTGGTGTGTGGTTGTTTTTCACTATTCTTGCAGTTGAGACAATGTTTTCTCCAAAAATGAGGCACAAAGGTTGAAAGGCATTCAATCTGGTCAAATTTATCACATTTGGCTTATTTTCTTTAAAATTCTCGCCATGAGTATTGCACAAACTAGCACTATTCGCCGCAACAAACTAGCAAAAACTGCCAACAAAAAAGCCAGCGGAAAGAAATGCAATGAGGATAATATGTGCTAAATGAATTCAATGCCCTCGTACTTATAGTTGCCCTCAATTTGCGTCTCTGGAAGCAGGATCTTTCCTTGCAGGTCGAGGACGGTGATAAAGGAATTGATCTTCCCGTCGTCTTCTTCCGATTTCAGTGCCACCAAGATTTCGTCTCTAGTCCCTATTGGTTCACCCATCATCAACCCTCGGCTTCCTATTGAAACTGAGAACCTGGTATGAACTGGAAGGCAGAGAAGCCGCGGGTGGGCGTGTGCGGGGTCACCTTTCGCATCTCCACCTTTTTGAAGTCCGCGTCCGCGATGAACATCATGTTGGTGCCTGCGGAGAAGAGGGCAGGAGTGTGGAGGAGGGAGTGGGGGAAATGAGCAAGAGACCCATGTGCTCGTCCGTCTTCTCAGTGTACATCTCCTTGGAGGCTCGACGAGGCAGGAAGAACCAGCGCTGGTGAATGTCCGACCACTGACCGGACTCGTGAATCATGTACCTATTCCATCCTCTTCTCATTTCTACTCTCCCACTATTGAGACAGCTGCTTACCCGGGGGCGTAGATGTCGGCGGCCGCTCGAAGCTTCTTGTACGGCTCCACCCAGCTGACATGACGAACGGCGCCGTTGGGGGAGACGATCTGTAGTATGGCAGTTGCAGAAGGGCAGGGAAGGAACTTGATCAGTTGGAGAAGGGCAAGCAAGACCTTGATCCACATGGGGTCATGGTTGACGAGTACCCCCTCCGTGGTCGTCCACTCCTTTCCCAGACCCCCAACGTAGAGCTCGTCATCCTTCACCGCTATCCACTCCCCTTTCAGGCCTCAAGCCGCTGTTCATGGCCTACTCTTCCTTTGCCAAGTGTGCAAATAGGGAACCCTTGGTGACATTGCCGGGACCGTCGTTGAGGAGTACCCAGGGAATGGCCTGGTTCTTTTTCTCATCCCAGACGAGGCGATAGATGATCCCGGTTCTGTCGTCCACCGTCAACAGCTTCCCGTCAAACACCTACAAGAACTGTGCTCATCTGAGGAAGATGAAGAGGAAGGCTGGAGTTGAGGTGTAGCCTTGAGATCGGAAAGCTCCATGGCCCTGCCACCGGCGCTGATTTTGGAGGTGAAGTTGTGCGGCTCGCCCTGGTCCCATTCCACTTTCGCCTTGCTCCAGTCCGTGGCCAAACTCAGCGTCCCAGTGCGCAGATATCTGGATTGGGAGAGGTATGCCATCGGAGAGGTATGGTATCAGAGGCCCTAACGAGAACCAAGTGTCTTTCTGATTCGGGTCCTTCGTGTCGTGGTCCAGGTCCGTGACTGCCGCGATGCGGAACTTCTCGAACCGACCGTCCGAGCTCTTCCACGGAGCTGTGAAGGGGTATCTTTTATCCAGCGCCTCAATTTCAGCTCTTCGTCTCTGTTCAAATAATGAAGAATGAGGAAGAGAGACATAGACAAGTTTGCCGTCCGGGGGCATGAAGCCGAGGAGGGCGAGGAAGGAGGCGACGAGAAGAGCGGTGAAGGCGAGGCCGATCTTGCTCAAGTTGCTGCATTCCAGCGCCTCCGTCCCCGGCCCCACCTGTTTCCAGTCTCCCAGCTTCAGGGTAGAATATCCAAGTAGAGAGGAAAGAAAGACCTTGTGGACGGGCGGTTTGCGGACCACCGTGGACCAGTCCGACATCCGAATTCGCGCCAGCTTCTGACCTCCAGTCCCAACAACTGCTTCAGTGTCACCTGCACCTGTTCACCATGGAGCATCAGCAGACCTGAGGACTGGAAGAAATGGAAGTGATTCGTAATATATGAAAAGCGCAAACGAGGATGGGCACTAGCTCATAAATGGAGCATAAGGAAGGCAGATAGCTTGGCCTGGGTGTGAACAGGCCTGCTGAGGATTAGAGGACAGGGCCTGCCATGTGGGGGCGGAGATGTGGGAATTGCGCACTTTCCAACTCGCCCTGTAGGTATGGGGGACCCAGTGGTGACCAGTGCTTGCTGTTTTCGCACAAACTATTTCACCTTTTCGTAATCCCAACAATCCCTCTGCCTCAAAAACACTTAGAGTGTTCCTTCGTTCACAAGCCAGCAGAGCTACTTGGCCAGCCTTGTCGAGCAAGAAAGGCGAAAGGATGGCGGAAGAAATTGTCCTCAAGCAGGCCTCCGAAGCAGAGAAAAAGGCCAGTCTTACAGCTTCAGATTGATTCGGCAAAAATAATTAGGGAGCATTGGTTTTAGGCGCTGGAAGAGTTGGGGGACTTCGCCAACGTCAACGCCGCCGTGGAGGCCCAGCAGAACCTCATCCAGAAGGAGGTCAGTCTCCCTCTAGCCAATGAGAGCTGTGAATGGAAGTATGTGCAGGTGAACGCAAAGGCGCTGATCGGGAAGAAGATTGCGACGAGTGAGCTGCTGAAGGAGTACCGCGAGGACAGCCAGCCCCAGTTCTACGCCAAAGCTAAGGTATAGACTGAAGCAGGGAAGTGTGAGAATGAGCGGATGAGGATGCAGGAGATAGGCAGTCGGTACAAGGAGATGCGGATCCTGCGCGGCGACGGGAACTGCTTCTTCCGCGCTCTTGTCTCCGCACAGCTTCATCGCTGCCGAGTCCACGCAGAGGAGCTCAAACGGTTTCTTCCCTGCAATCTCCAAGATGCCTTTCATGCCTCAGCATCAGGCTCAAACCAGCAGAAACGTTGATATGCGACGAAGCGGATGGAATTTGAAGGTTTCAATCGGTAGCAGGGGGTTGGAAGGATCGAGCAGTGAAGCTCGGCTTTCCAGAGTTCACCACTGAGGACTTCGCCGACAACGTATCGTCCTACTCCCACTCATATATCGCTTCTTTCAAGAAAAGTCTTTGCAGTTCATGGAGCTGCTGAGCAAGGTGGGGAGCATGAGCGAAGAGGAGTTGGATGCCTTCCTTGGCGACGACGGCAAGAGCAACTATCTCATCTGCTATGCCAGGTTCTTCTTTTGTTCATTCATTTAGCCTAGCCTATTTCTTCTGTTGTTCCAAATGACTAGGTGAGAACAGCAAAATTGCAGGATCATGTCTTCGGCCTATCTCCAGGAGAATGGCAAGGAATACGAGGCTTTCCTGGAGGGCGGCAAGACGATGAAGGAGTTCTGCCAGACGGAGGTTGACCCCATGTTCAAGGAAGCCGACCACCTGGTCATCCAGGCCACAGTGCAAGCAATGGGTCAACCTATCCTCCTACTTCTCTTACAAATCCTATCCTCAGCAATGGCCGGTTGCAGGCGTCGGTATACGGGTGGAGTATTTGGACCAGAGTGTGAGCCCTAGCGGTATGCCCTGATTGAAAATTGAGAAAGGCAAAGAAAGAGGGATGAGGAATATAGGCAACGCAGCATACGATGTGGGTCAGGCCCCCGAGGGTTCCACACCGCTCACCTTCCTCTACCGCCCTGGCCACTACGACCTCCTCGTCGCCTAAAATCCCTTCCCCATCTTTATTCTTATTACTTCTCTATCACATGTCTCTTCTTTTTTTGTGCTCACCCTATTTGCGAAGCAGGAGGTGCAGCTTTGTTCAATGGCCACTTTGAGGCTGTGAGTGATGGAATCGTCCCAGTGAGCGTTGGAGCATATTTTCTTGCCGTCAATATCCATTGTATTTGCTATCGTGATGGCTAAAGAGAGGGGCTTCCTGAGCAGGACTACGCAGCAAGCTAGTGCCGCAGCTAAGGATTGGGGAACACTTTAGAGGGAGGGGTGAGGGAGGGATGGATGATAGAGGGAGTTTATTTCTTCCACCAGAGGCCAAGGGGGGCAGAGGGGAGGGCGGCAAGGGGAGCGGCAAGAGGAGCAGCCAGAGGAGCGGCCAGAGGGGCAGCCCAAGGGGCGGCCAGAGGAGCGGCCAGAGGAGCGGCGTAAGGGGCGGCCAGAGAGGCAGCCAGAGGAGCGACGTATGGGGCGGCCAGGGGCAGAGGGGCGCCCTCCAGAGCACCCTCCAGGATCAGGTCTGAAGATTGGATAATTGTCAAAGGTAGAGGAGTGGGAGAAGAGAAGGAGAGAACCGCCATCGAGGTCACCCAGAGCAGCGAGGGGAGTGGCAAGAGGAGCAGCAAGAGGAGCAGCAAGGGGAGCGGCGAGAGGAGCGGCGAGAGGAGCGGCCAGAGGAGAGGCCAGAGCGGCGCGGGCGGCGAAGGGAGCGTAGGCGGAGTAGCCGTAGCCCAGGCCGTAGCCGTAGCCAGTGTAGCCGGACAGACCGCCGTACAGGCCTCTGCAAACGGCCGAGGGGATTGGAAAGGGGTAGACGGCAGCGGATGAGAAAGCAATGATTGTAAAATGGATGAAAAAAGGGAATGGAGAATAGGCTGACCCAAGGTAGTAGGCGTTGGCGGCGACGGCCAGGGCGAGGAGGGCGAAGAAGGACTGCATCTTGCGGGGCTGGCTTGTGTCTCTGAGGAAGCTTTGGTCGCTGTGTTTCGATGACTGGCAAGCCAGCGCCGGCGCCCTTTATAGGAGGCTGGAGAGGTGTGCTTGCATCAGCAGATTGGTTTCAGAGCGGGGGGAGGGGCGGGGCATGCGGGTGAGGGAGGGAAGCGGGGCAGGATGCAGTGTGAGAGGTTAGGGGCAGGCCTAATGATGACAGCAGCCCGTTTCGGAGAGGCGGCGATGCCGTCGGGGGAAGCGCCTAATGTGAAGCGTGTGTACTGGCCCCCCTTAGGTCTGCTAACGAGACAATGGCGGGGGGGGGGGGCTGCGGGCAACATTTGGGGGAGTTTAGCGCGCCCCTCCCCCTTCCATTTCCCCCTACCCTACCCCCCTCCCTCCTTAGCCGTTGAGGTGCATCGGGGTCTTTGTTGTCTTTTAGTCCTTCTCTCTCACCTCCCATGCGTTTCTTCACGCATAAGCGCACAGTTGCGCATCATTTTTTCTCCACTTCCTGCAGTCAGCGTCTCATTTATCTTCCCAAGGCAAGTTTGTGGAATAGGCGAAGAAAAAAGGGAGAAAATTCGTGCAAACATGAAGGTGGAAAGGGGCGGAAAAGCGGGTGGGTAAATAAGAGAGTAGGGGCGGATTTGATGGCCGCCGCTCATCTCAGCAACAGCCGCAGATAGCCGAGGCCGCGGTCGTTGGCTCCCTCCCATTCCCTCCCTCCACCATCATTTACTCCCACCCAACCTCAATCTCTGCCCCGCTTTGCCCCCGAGCAAAGCCAGAGCTTTTAAGCTCACTGCATTGAGCATGTGGAGGAAGTACGTTTTTTTCACTTTGCGTCCAGTCAAAAAAAACCTGTGTGTGCTGAAAAGTGCAGGATCTAACGATGTCTGTGTATGCAGCCACTCAGCATGCGGTCTCAAGGGCAAATGGTGACGGCAGAGTAAAATAAAAGGCTCAGTGCTTGGTGGGATAGGAGGTGGGTGGAGGATGGGCGATGAGTGTGTGGATAGGCTGGTGGAGGGCTTGCGGCGATTGCGGCTTCGGGATGAGAGGTGCCGGGAGAGCTCGGCAGAGCAACGTCAGCGGGCCCGCTCCACGCATCGGCCCACCCCGAAGGCTCGCCAGTCAGCCATTCGTCGGCGCGCGCTCTCCACTGCTGCACTCGGCCGTCGCGTCTCATTTAAGGTTCCCGCCTCCTCCTACTTTTCTCACTCTTTCCCCCTTCATTCACGCTTCCATCCCACCCAAGCTTTGCTAGCTCTGATAGCAGAGCGCACATGACAGGCATTCTAATGTCCATAAATTTGGGAAAATGTATGGATTGTGTTTCTGGAAGGCTTCTCAGTTTTACGGTTGTTTACCAATGACGATGAAAACATAGTTTGCGGAATAACAGGAGGAGGCAGAGGTGCGTCTGATGACGCCGAGAGAACCAGATCGGCGCAAGAGTGAGGCCTCATCGAATCGGCCATCCCGCAGTACTACGCGCAGAACCTCCACCAGGCTCAAGGTATTCTAAAATGCCGCCATTCTCTCTTCTCTCTCACTCTCATACCCCGTAGGAGCGCTGTCAAGGGTCAGAGGATGTGAAGCAGAAGGAGGCCTCGCTAGAGCCGAAGACAAGAAGAAAGCATGAAGAGAGGCAGGGGGAGGCGAGAGTGGAGCTGGTATGCCTGGAGGATGAGCTGGTGGGGCAGGTGGAGGCGGACATGAGTGGCCGCTTTGCCTGCTTTCACTGTCCCAACGCCTCCTTCACGCGCCGTCACGACCTCAAGCGCCATTTTATCACGCATTTTGCTAAGCGCCATTTTGCTCCCAACATCCAACGCATTTGCATCTAATTCTCTCTTGCTTACTTCCCAACTTTCACTTGGCCAATGCTTTGCGCTGATATTTTAGAGAATTATGAAATAAATGGTATTTTGATTCGTTAACTTTGCCCGATTTTGATAACATTTGTTTTCTAAAAAATCTGATTTCAATTCATTGTTTCATTCTCAGTTTAATTTTTAAGTTTTTTTTGCACGAAAATATTAAAATTGAGCAAATTAAAAAGGTATCTAATGAAAACCCGTAAAATTTTATTAAAATCCAGCCTTTATGCTCCATGAAAAATGCCTCCGTATTTCAACTTATTCCTATTCTTTAACCCTCCAGAACGTTCCCGGACTTTTCCAAAAATAGCACTTTGTTTGAGGGCACTGTTTTTTTAGTTAGTCTATACCGTGTTCGTCATGCTACTAGTTAGTCTGCCTACTACCAGGAGTCGGGCGTAGCCAACACAAGAACTAAAAGGCTCGCGAGGGACAGAAAATTCCATTTCAAAAAAAGTCCGGGAAAAAAAAAGTCCGGGAGTGTACTGGAGGGGTTTTTTCTACCACAGTATGTTGAGGCCGAGACATTGGAAAATTGCAAGCTAGTTGCTACTCCTGGTAGGGTACAAGCCCCTACTCCTGGTTGGCATACGCCCAACTAACTAGATTGATTGGAAAAGAAGGTACTTTCCTGGAAAGTCCGGGAACGTTCTGGCCTCAATTTTTCACCATCTAATGACTTGCCGTTCCACTGACATGATTACAATCAGCTCGAGCTCTTGTGTGCATTCCTAAGGTCCCCCAACCTAATTCATTGGCAGCATTGAGCTGAAGAGGGGTGGGCAGGAGGCGAGGATGGGATGGGAGGAGGAACAGCGATTGGTGATGCTTCGCAAGGAATGGGAGGCTTTCCTGCGGGCCGAGTGTGGTAGTCTGGTGCCGGAGGAGAAGCTTCGCCAGTGGCTCCGCTGCTTCGATGACGTGTGGAACGCCAACCGCCATCGCCACGGCCCCGACTGGCCCCAGGTCATGGAGAAGGCCATACGTATGGCCATACGTCATGGAGAAGGCCATTACGCTTTCATCTACACCAAAGCCAAAGTCCGTCGCTCCCAACTGCCTCCTACTCCACCTCTTCCCAACCTTCCTGCTGTACCGATTCCTGCTCCTCCTGCTTCTCCTCCTACACCTGCCTCTGCGGCTCAGGAAGGGCTGAATCTTCCGGAGTCTAGCCAGGTTTGGCTTGCCTTCACATTTGTACCTTTCGCCTAGAATAGCAATGGTTTCAGAATGCGATGGAAAAGCAGAGGTTGGAGAGGGCGGAGAAAGCTTTGTTGGATGGGGCGAGAAGAGTGGAGAGTCCAAGACCCCGTCGCTCCTGCTTTCGACATCGCTCCAGCAGCCTTCGACGACGCTGTGTGGGCTTCAAGGTCCTCCCTCTTCTGCTGCCTCAAAAGGCTAACGAGAGGGCAATTCTGTTGAGGATGGAGAGCCGAGTGTGGTGCTGCTGACACCGCGAGAGGCGGACAAGCGGAGCAGTGGTCTTTACAACTCCATCATCCTTCAGGCCCAACGTGCTCGGCATCGCCCTTCATCTCTACCACCCACACCGGCTAGTGGCCCATCCACAACTGTCCTTTTGTTGCTTTTACTTCAAATAATTTTGACAGATGAAAGCCCCGTCCAGAGAAAGCAAGTGTAGCCCACTTAGCCGGTCTGCTGATTGAATGCATTTTAAAATAATTGATGTTGTCCAAAAGTTAAGCAAGGAAATCTTCTCTTTTGCGAATAAAATGAATTTGAAATTGTCGTGGCTTGCGATAGTTTTGGCAGATAATCATGATATCGGAGTTCAAAAAAAAACAAGGCCAAGGTTATGACGAAACATGGTTTTGGCCTGGCGCTAGGACAGGGCTGAAAATCGCCGTTAGCTTTTTCCCAGCCAGCAAGGCTTTGGCGCCAAAAAGTCACTTTGCCTAATCTCCGCTAATCTCCTCCTTCTGTGTGCACAGTGAGGTTGTCAGCCCCGCAAATGCATAGTGCGTATGAAGTGAGAGGATGGGTGATGAGGTTCGCATGGCAGAGCTGGTGGCGGGCTGGCACGGGCGCTTTGCAGCAGCCGCCGGGGGCTACCCAACTGAATCCAGGCTTGATGCTTGGATGGGTCGCTTTGGCGGGGCCTGGAACGCCAATCGACGTCGCTGGGCTGGACGGGACTGGGAAGCCGTCTTTCAGGAGGCTATGGCCGCCGCCTTTGCCGCTTTTCAGGTTAGGCTACTCGTCTAAGTTTTCATCTGAGGCTCTCCTCTGACTCTCCAGGCGGGGATGGAGCGGGGAAGGGCGCACTCCGTCCCGCCCTTGGAGCTGGAAGAGCAGCGACCGCGCTCCGCTACTCCTACAAGGTCCACGCTCTACTCTAGCAAGGTCTTTCCTTTCTTCCTCTCTCACCCACGTCTGTTGACCAACTTAGAGTGGTTGCAGATGGAGTTGGTTAGCGATGACGAGAGCGAAACTGGACCCATTCTAGAGGCGATAAGGTGGCCTGAAACGCCGAGGATGAAAACAGAGCTAGGCTCAAGTCGATCAAGCTTTATTCGCTCTAGGCCTTTGCGGGTCCTTTTTTAAATGCCTAGTTTTTCCTATTTATTCTGTGCCACTACAGAAAGACGGTGAAAGTGGGGCAAATGCCGAAGGGCACGTGGAGAACTTCCGTCCATCAGTTTGCCCCACGCCTCATAGGGCCAAGGTTCCCAGGCATTGATTGCCTTATGTTATGGTTAACCCTGTTTTTGGCAAATCATAGCAAGAGCCGGGGGGAAGTGAAGCAGAAGCTGAGGCCACACCAGAGTCCAAGCACTATCCCTGCCCTGCTAGAACTCCGGTCAGCCTCCAGAATAGGCTTCTATCATTACCCCTTTTCAATTTCTGAACATTAGAGCGTGAAGCATAACAAAGGCCGCTCCTCGTCTGCCCACTCTTCTCTCTCCACCTCGTCACCCTTCAGCAAAGTCCTCTTCCAGTCTTGAGCTGTAGAGAAAATAAACATAGCATGTCTTGACAGGAGCGATGGCAATGGTGGGTACGGGTGGAGCCGGTGGAAGTGGTGCTGTCCCGACAGTTGGAGGAGTCCTCGGGGCGCTGGGCCTGCTGCTTCTGCACCTACGCCACCTTTCGCCGCCACGACCTCCAGCGACACATCGCCCGCCACCAAGCCATCAGCGCCCCGTCCCTGGATCTCGCAGGATTGCATTTCTGAAAGCACCGCGCGCAAGTCTTCCAACTATTGATTGTGCCAGTGACGCGTCATTGCGTGAGTGGGCGTAGTTTGCTTTTTCTCTCCCGCTACGTCCTTCACACTGCCACTTTCACACTTGCTTTCACCAGCTTGCTTTCAACTTTGCTTCCAATTGATTCCAGGAATAAGATTTCTTCTTTTGCACTCCGTTCGGATAGTAGGGGCGGTAGCGGAGGGGGGTATTCGGGGGGGTGGAATGGATGGAGGGGCAAAAAGCAGAAGGCGGAGGAAGGGGAGCGTCTCCTTTCGTGCCAGACAGATGATAGGGCGGTGGGCGGTGCATGCTTGAAAGGGCAAAGAGGCCGGCATTGCTGAGCAATTGGGTGGGCGGCCGAGGGTCCTCCACTCTGCCCCCCTTCTATTCCACCCCCTTCCATTCCACCCCCTGCCCTGCCCCCTCTCCACTCCTCCTCGTTGGGCGCCTTTTAGAGACTGGCCCCCTCTGATAACTCCGCTAAGGAAGAAAACGGATAGGAGGGGGGGCTGAAAAATGCCATTTAGTAGGCGCCAAAAAACGTAATATGGGCCTGGCACTTGGAGATGGAAGTGGAATTGCTTCTGCGGGAGGGAAGAACTTTCCTCCTTTCTTCATTCCCTTTCGCTCCTCTTCATCTGCCCAACTATTTTTCCATTACTGTAGCCTGTGAAAATGGTTAAAGGATCTTTGTGAAGCCAGCGATGAAACTGGAAAGTTTTAAAACAACTAGTTTTGAGAAAAATATGAAAAATTTTGCTGAAACTGTCGATCCAAGAAAAACTTTGAGAGCGAAATGCTTGTAAATTGGTAGTTCCTTATTAACTGCATTTGCTTTCGCTGCAGTCAGCTCCCGGCTTATTTCTCAAATGTCGTCATCCGTTTCGTACTTCAGCCAGCTGATGCATTCTTCGAAGTGATGTAGGGTAGAATGAGGAGAGGCGAGAATGGAGAAGGAGGGAGAAGGGATTAAATAGAGAATAGGCTGGGGAGGGTGTCCAGTGAGGGTGTGTGGGTGGGTGGTTGGGAGTTGGGCTCAGCGTGAGAGCAATGACTTCCTGGCTGGTAGCTGAGAGGGGGAGGAGCGGATTGAAGTTTGAGAGGCGATAATTGCAGGGAGCGATTAGCAGAGACTCGCCCTCGCCATCTCCCATCAGCCCATCCCAACCACTCCACCTTTCTCCAAAGCACCGTTTATCCTCCAGATCGATGGCCTCCCACTGCTGCCATGCATACTGTACAAGGCTAATCCTGTTTTATGAGACGCGGAAGACGGATGCTTGCTGCCGGAAATTAAAAACTCACTCCGGATCCTCTTCGTCTTAGAGGATGGGGCGAATTTTCCCAGTCCTGATTGAATTGGACGCCCTTCGCTTTTGCCGAAAATGTCTGAGTCCTGTTTTTGCTTAGTCCCGAATCTGACATGTTTTCAGCTCGCCATTTCGCAATTTTCACCTCATAGCCCCTAAAATACATGCAAGGCAGAATTTAGCAAAACTAAGTGCTCGGGCCATAAAGCTTGGGATGATATGACAGTGAATCATGACGGGTGCTTGGGAATGGGAGTGTGGGGTTTATGGTCCCTGTAGGGATCCATCAAGGGGCCCCAGCCATGCAGGCAAGCTCTCCCTCCAGACGCGGGCTATCCGAGGAGAATCAGATTGCAGCCTTCTGATTGCAGCTTCATTTGGTGGGCGAAGTTGAAGGCTGGGGAAGGGGGTCTGTGCGGGAGGCCGTTTTTTGGGGCAGGACTGGGCGCGAGGAGATTTGGGCGGCTAGGAGGGCTGCTTTTTGGTGGAGGGAAGTGAAAAAGGAGAGGCGGGAGCGGGGAGGACGTGTAGGGTAAAGAATACAATTATCGTTCATCATGTGCCAGAGAGAAGGGGGGAGGAGGAAGGGGGCAGGGCATCCGAAGGGATTGGAGGAGGGCTGGGGCATTTTTTGCTCAGACAAGCATATGCATCCCCGCTGGCCTTAGAGAGGGGAGGGAGAGGGAGAGTTGGCGAGAGCTGGGCTTTTCTGGAAGACGGATGGAGGGCTGAGTGTAAGCTGGAGGAGTCTGAGTAGGTGTCCTCTACACCGGAGACGCCGCAGGCCCTTAAGAGTAGTTCCTAGTAGGGCGGTGATGGTGGGAAAGATGGAAGGCTGTCGTTCTGGCCTAATGAGGCTTTTGTCCATCCCACCCACACAGCTGAGGGAGATTGGATGTGGCGGAAAAGTGCGTGTGTTTGGCTGAAGCGGGCAGCTTTGGTGTGGGGTCTAATTTCTGGCGCAATGAGGGATGAGGGAAGGGATGAGGGCGTGGGAGGAAGGGGAGGCGTTGGGCTCTTTCTGATGGATGCCCGGGGAGCTCTCTGGTCCTGATTTCCATGCTGACAGCTTTGGCCGCAGCCCCCCCCCCTTCCAAGCCTCTGTCAATATCAATTGGACCTCAGATACCATGGCTTCACCACCAACACCATTCATCTTACTTGCCCCACAGATGAGCTTTTACTTGTTATTGTGCTTGGTTATGAGTTTGGGAAAACAAAGGCCGTGTGCGTGGGCGAGATGGCATAAATGGGCGTATGGTGGGTGAGTGGAGTAGTTGGGAGATGGAGGAGGATTGAGTGGCAATGAGTTGGGAGCCAGGGGGTGATTTGAGGAAGCGGTTAATGACGGTGAGGGATTACTACCCGCATCATCCCATCCATACTTTTTCAGCCCAGCCAACTGGTGAAAAAATCTCAGGCAGATTTTAACGTACCCGCTTTAACATTGGCTATAAATATGGCGGCATGTGAGTGGAGTCCTAAGGTGATATTTAGTATCAAGAGCACTTGTATGGCATTCCTATCACTTCCTTCGGTCCGCATCCCGTCAACAAGTGTTTACGGTTTCATTTTTAGAACCAACCATTTTTACAGTTCCAGTTTTTGCCCCGTAACTGTCGATCCGTGAACACTAACACTTTTTTAACACTTTTAACACTTTTAACACTTTAACACTTTGCCATAACCGTGAACACTTTCGGTTTTTTGCCATTTTCTCACTCAATATTGAACTTTAAACAAAACTAAGGGTACCGGAGGAAAGCTTGAGTTGTCCTTAATCCTCTCGCGTTGGAATTTCAACATTTCGTCCAGTATTGGATGAGCAATGATGATTTGAGCTCAAAAAACCCAGTTTTAACCCTTTTTTAGTGTTCACGGTTTCGGACCCCAATTTTAACACTTTTTTTAGTGTTAAAATTTAGGTCTGAAACCGTGAACACTTTCCCTAAATTTTGGGAAAGTGTTCACGGTTTGGGAAGTAAATTTTAACACTTTTTCTTTTCAATTTTCGAACAGCCGCAAGGACTCTTAAGCTCAAATTTTTTACTTTTTAGCATTTGGGATGGAGTAGTGGGCAATTTAGAGTCAAATATGACTATTTTTGACAAATTTTTTCATGATTAACTGAAATTGATGCAAAACCAGCCAAATAGGGCAAAATAAGCTCTGGCTATTTTTGGGCAATAATCTAAAAATTTAACATTTGACTGTTGTCAGTGTGCGTTTTGTGTGTTCCTCCATTAAATAGCATATACTTAGCCTAAAAATGTTCTGATTTGATCTTTTTGAGCGTTTTTAGGGATTTTTGTTACATTCATTTTTAGTGTTCACGATTTCAGAACCCAAAGCGTGAACACTTTCCAAAATTTGTGTTCTGAGAGCCGCAGGTATCCTACAACACCAAATTTTAGCATTTTATCATAACATCTAGTGAAGTGGACAATTTTGAGCCAAAAATCTGCTTTTGCACAATGTGCAATATGGTCTGCAAAACTTGACTCAAAGTCACAAGCAGTAGAAGCTAACCTTAGGCAATTTGTGGCTGAGGTTTTGGAAATATTCTTCACGACTTATTCCAATGTATGTAATGCAGGCAGAATAGGTAAAAATATTGTGGAATAGCTATAAACACAATTTTTAGTGGTTTTTTGGGCGTTTTTAGGGATTTTTGTTACATTCATTTTTAGTGTTCACGATTTCAGAACCCAAAGCGTGAACACTTTCCAAAATTTGTGTTCTGAGAGCCGCAGGTATCCTACAACACCAAATTTTAGCATTTTATCATAACACGAGACCCAAATCGTGAACACTTTTCAAAATTTGTGTTCTAAGAGCCACAGGTATTCTACAACTCAAAATATTAGTTTTTTAGCGTAACATTTTAAAAAGTGTTAGTGTTCACGAATCGACATAAACCCAGCCTTTCCTTCTCCATCCTTTGAATTGATTGAAGGCTGCATCTTAGCAGAGATGCCTGCGTCTCAATGAGGTTTATGGTAACCCTGCGGTTGCAAGGAGTGGTCTAGACGAAATCCTGCCCCACGCAACTCACGTATCATTCACACAAAGGCTTCGTTGAGTGAAAGTAAGGGTATAGTCTGCAAACTTTAAAATGTTACGCTAAAAAACTAATATTTTGAGTTGTAGAATACCTGTGGCTCTTAGAACACAAATTTTGAAAAGTGTTCACGATTTGGGTCTCGAAATCATGAACACTAAAATACATGTACCAAATATCCATAAAAACGCCCAAAAAACCACTAAAAATTGTGTTTATAGCTATTCCACAATATTTTTACCTATTCTGCCTGCATTACATACATTGGAATAAGTCGTGAAGAATATTTCTAAAACCTCAGCCACAAATTGCCTAAGGTTAGCTTCTACTGCTTGTGACTTTGAGTCAAGTTTTGCAGACCATATTGCACATTGTGCAAAAAGCAGATTTTTGGCTCAAAATTGTCCACTTCACTAGATGTTATGATAAAATGCTAAAATTTGGTGTTGTAGAATACCTGTGGCTCTTAGAACACAAATTTGAAAAGTGTTCACGATTTGGGTCTCGAAATCGTGAACACTAAAGTATATGTACCAAATATCCATAAAAACGCCCAAAAAACCACTAAAAATTGTGTTTATAGCTATTCCACAATATTTTTACCTATTCTGCCTGCATTACATACATTGGAATAAGTCGTGAAGAATATTTCCAAAACCTCAGCCACAAATTGCCTAAGGTTAGCTTCTACTGCTTGTGACTTTGAGTCAAGTTTTGCAGACCATATTGCACATTGTGCAAAAAGCAGATTTTTGGCTCAAAATTGTCCACTTCACTAGATGTTATGATAAAATGCTAAAATTTGGTGTTGTAGGATACCTGTGGCTCTTAGAACACAAATTTTGAAAAGTGTTCACGATTTGGGTCTCGAAATCGTGAACACTAAAAATGAATGTAACAAAAATCCCTAAAAACGCTCAAAAAGATCAAATAAGAACATTATCAGGCTAAGTATATGCTATTTAATGGAGGAACACACAAAACGCACACTGACAACAGTCAAATGTAAAATTTTAAGATTATTGCCTAAAAATAGTCAGAGCTTATTTTGCTCTATTTGGCTGGTTTTGCATCAATTTCAGTTAATCATGACAAAGTTTGTCAAAAATAGTCAAATTTGACTCTAAATTGCCCACTACTCCATCCCAAATGCTAAAAAGTAAAAAATTTGAGCTTCAGAGTCCTTGCGGCTGTTAGAAAATTGAAAAGAAAAAAGTGTTAAAATTTACTGCCCAAACCGTGAACACTTTCCAAAATTTTAAAATGTTCACGGTTTCGGACCTAAATTTTAACACTAAAAAAAGTGTTCAAATTGGGATCCGAAACCGTGAACACTAAAAAAGTGTTAAAACTGGGTTTTTTGAGCTCAAATCATCATTGCTCATCCAATACTGGACGAAATGTCGAAATTCCAACCAGAGATTAAGGACAACTAGCTTTCTCGGTACCCTTATTTTGTTTAAAGTTCAATATTGAGTGAGAAAATGGCAAAAAACCGAAAGTGTTCACGGTTATGGCAAAGTGTTAAAGTGTTAAAAGTGTTAAAAGTGTTAAAAAAGTGTTAGTGTTCACGGATCGACATAAACCCGTTTTTGCCAAAACAGGTGATATTAGCTTCAAAGGGCAATTGTTCTGATGGCTCTCCTCCACCGCTCCAGAAAACCGACGCGTTTTCGATTTCAGGTGAAAGAAAAGAGCAGCAAAGCATCGTCATGGAAACGATTAACTTTGCTGATTGGTAACTTGAGACCTTCGCCACTCCCGGTCCCCCTGCTTCCACTTCCACTTCCACCTGCCTTTTTTCCTGCTCCCCTCAGATTGACTCAGTCCCTCAGACCGCTTTAGGCGCGTCCGTTCCCTCGCGTGCGTTCCTTCTCCGCCGCGTGCTTCTAAGGCCTCTCACCCAACCACTCTTTTGCAGCCTAGCCTGAAACACCTTTCAAGAGCTCCACAGCCCTTCACCGCCTACACAGCTGAGGTGGTTGGCTGGCCTTGGGGGCTGGGGGTGATGATGGGGGAAGGATTGAAGATGGAGAACTGGCGTCTGGTTGCCCTGGTCCTGGGTTTGAGTGTGCTGCTGCTGGGGGCGGAGGCCCAGCTCACCTTCAGCTCCGGCTGGAATAAGCGCAGTGACGCAGATGAGCCCATCTGCTCCGCATCCGCCATCCACAAGCTTCACACCATCCTCAAGGTCCTATACTCTGCTTTTTCTTCTCCTTTTGAGCCAAGACATAGAATTTGTCTTCCACTTCTTAAAAACTAAAGCCTAACACATCAGAGTTGAATACCTGCTGAAGGCAGTGGTGGTTGGCTAAATGGTGGTTGGTTGAAGACGGTGGTGGATGACCTGGAAGCATGCAACGCGTACCAAGGCCGCCCCAAACGCTCCCTCCCCTCACACTGATCCTCACTCACACCTCACCTCGCACACGGCCAAGACACTCTAGAGCAACTAACATGAGCACTCAATACCTCTTTCAACGCTAGTCCCTCTCACCTTCTCCTTCATTCCTGCCTCATAAGCCAAGCTTCGGCAAGCGTCCAAAGGTCCAGCACAAGCCCTCAGATGGAGCCACAGCCAGCCATCCCCTCCCTATCCCCTTTCCGTTCCTGTCCATTGCTTTGTTAGCGCATGCCTCCTTACAAGCCTCATCCTACTCACACAGCCCCAGTACCCCTTCTCAGTGGATAAAGGTGAAAGTAAAGTTTCCCATTTTCTTTCCACAATAGACGTCAAGCTTCTCAGCCGCATATAAATAAGGGATGGCGCAAAGGGGCAGGCATTGAAGTGTGCAAGGGAAAGCACCAGACACCGAAACATTTGCTCGCCTTCCACCGAGTTGGGAACAGTCCAAGGCAGAGGAGACTCAAGGACTCTGGCTGTTGTTGTCGGGCTGCGGCGGTGACTCAGAGACCTGGATTTGACGAAGCTTCTTCCCTGAAACTAGCCTCACCTGTGGCTGGTGCTTAGAGAATTGGAGTAAGCAAAGGTACCGTCTCCGTTGCGATTGGCCTTCACCTTGGCCTGAACGCCCGCCCAGAATTCATCCAGACTGATTGCGCTGACGTTATCCAGGAGGCGAACGGAGGGACGGTCGAAGGGGTCCAGCGGGGGGACGCCCATCCGTCGACCTCCTCCAGCCCCCTCCAGTTCCAGTCCGTCGCTCAGGCTGCTCACCCGCCCTGCCTGCCCCGACACCGCCCCACTCCGCAGACTCTGCACCCCTTCCATCCTTCCTTCTCTGCCCTTCTCAAGTGAGGCCCCAACGCTGTGAGAGGT
Organism: Ptycholaimellus sp. GST1_10; assembly: GCA_030248095.1. Classification (NCBI taxonomy): domain Eukaryota; kingdom Metazoa; phylum Nematoda; class Chromadorea; order Chromadorida; family Chromadoridae; genus Ptycholaimellus; species Ptycholaimellus sp. GST1_10. The sequence continues at coordinate 85,123 of JASANA010011674.1, forward strand.
CTTGACACTGTGGCCGTGGAGGACGGCGTTCTCCCCCTCCACCTCTTCGCCCAAATCTCGGTCTCGCACTGTACTGCTCACAAACTCATCCGAGGACAATAAGAGAGGGCTGAGAACCGTCGAAGTGAACGAGAGTGCCGTTCGTCGGCTGGGTCTCCAAACCAGTGTCCACCAGCCGACTCACGCTGCGAATCTCTTCAGTGGAGCCAGAGCTTTGGTTGGCCTCAAGTAGACTGATATTGAAGTTGGCCAAGACAGATTTAGAAGAAAGGTAAAGGAGACCTTGGCAAGAATGCCGGCGTTGAGATAGCGGGGACTGCTGCCCCCGCTGTTGGTGTTGCTTGGGCGGGTGGTCTCCTCTGCCTTGAGTCGGGGACTGAACTGGCCTCCTCCCAGAACCAGACCATCCTCCATGCTCACCCGTCGCTTGGAGCGTTTCTTGCATTTGCTGTAGCAGAAGGGGATCTATAATTGAGGGGTGAAAGTAAGTGGGAGGTGAGGTTGAGGCGCGGAACGAGGATGATGAGCAGGAGGAGGATGACGGCAAGGACGAGGAGCCAGAGCCAGGCGAAGGCGGCCACTGAGGGTGCGTCTGCCTCCAAGCCTTTCAGCAGCCGGGATTCCTCCACCGGATAGGGCACCGTGTAGCCATCTGGAATGGGAGGAGGTAAAGGGTACCGGATGAGAG